>JAGDQP010008297.1:0-63580 GCA_022664845.1 Lepisma saccharinum | reverse complement strand
GTTTGCGCAAACACTGACACCTATAAAGATCACATTAGGGTGCATAAAAATGGGTGTTTGGCCCTTCAACAGAAATGTCTTTCAAGATTGTGATTTTGCTCCTTCGAAGACAACATACATCCAATTCCAGAAGAAATTTCCTTTCATCTGTAGCGATTAAGTCAACTTTGACTCCAAATGTAGCTTCTATCTCAGTGCAGCAGCCCTAACGATAATCAGCCTTCCTTGTCTAAGTCTTCCAAATCAACGTTCTTGCCTGAAACAGTCTCTTCATAGTTTATAACTCGGAAAGTATTTGGTTTAGGTCTTTCAAACAAAAACGAGCTAGGAAAGTGTATATGCTGAATTAATTTATGATATTTGGGTTCAGTTTTCAGTGAAGGTTGAATTACGTGAAAACATACACTACTTTCCATTCGTTTTTAACTTGACCACCGTACATATATTTTCTGGGCGTCACTGATTACCTCAATATCATAAATCAGTTCAGCATATACACTCTTCTTATCTTACTTTTTGTTTGAAAGTCCTACTTCAAATACTTTCCGAGTTATAAACTTTGGAGGAGGAGGAGGATTATCATGACGGGTTTCATTTGGAAGTTTCGGGCTCAGAGAGCCCATGCCTTCTATATGAGGTTTATGACGTTGTTGTAAAAGAGGGATATATGAACTTTTGAGAAAGCAACTGTCGCTTTCCCAATGGGTCTGAATTGAGTTTGATTTTTGACGTTTTACAAGGTGTTGGTTGTCTTAGCGAGGCAAGATGTTGTTAGATTATGCAGTCAGGCTAGATGGTAAAGATTCCAACCATAAAATAAGAAAGAATATATGGTGTGAAAGTTTTAGATGGGATGAGGCATTCGGTAGGACTGAATCATTATATATATAATACAGATTTGTTAGGTTCCTTTGTGATCTCATCTCTAGTACGACTTCGAATTCGGGACTAAGTTTTGACACATTTTATACGATGCACTTTCATTTGGGCTTGATTTGATTCCCCAACAAGTTCCACGAGACGCAGAATAAGTTATCGGTACTAGTTTTAAAATTGTGTATCTTCAGTCACAGATTAATTTTTTATATTTAAACTTTAAGTTAAGTGCACTTTTCCAGGAACATCACTCAGACCATAATGCGTCCGGTTGAAAGTTCAAATTCTGAAATTACAAACAATCAGTAGCGACGCAAAGAGGGGGCGGGCGAACGGAGCCCCCGTTCTGGCCCCAAGTGTCGAGGGGACCCCGCTGCTCAACAGTGAGCCGATATCGAAAATCTGGGACAACATTCCAATATTCAGTTTTAAAAAAAAATATGCTCGAAAATCATCTTATGTTGTAGTAAAATGTCCAATTGACACTAAACTACTTAGTTTGTAATTCTGAAACACATAATTATTAGTGCATGTCCGCTGAAATTTTCACATTTTTTTGCAACATTTTCGCTACTTGGTTATGTCTACAGCAGAAATTGAGGCAAACAATTTATGTAAATATGATAGGCAGAGTTATTGTAAGGTATTTCAGCGCCCGAGGTGTATGTAAAAAATTTCGACCTTCCATTTTTATTAAAATTTTATTTACTTTAATTTTAATATATTGTATAGTAATTCATAAAAATAACGTAATAATGCGCATACTACTTATCACATTTTAATACATTTTACGAAAAGAATATTATAACAACTCAAATTGTTTGTAATTTGCATAGAAAAGAAACTTTTTTTTTCAACCTGACAAATTTGTATTTCAGCGATTAGTACATCAGGAGTTTTATCTTTTATATATAGTTTCCGAGGCCCCAAGCTGAAAGCAGGTGTTACACCCTCACTAACACACTGACAGTAGGTTTTCTAGTTCGGCTACGGTGCAATCATACAAACATTGTATATTTAATGTAGTTAAGAGCTCGGTCCTAACGTATTTGTAGTATATATGCATCGACAAATTACAACCTTCAACCTTCTTCGTAAAACCTCCACAAGATAGCGGAGACATAAAGGACTGGTTAACAGTAGTAACGATGTAGAGAAATGGGGTGGAGTGGGAGATGGTGTGTAAAAGTGATGGATAAGACTCATTAGAGGAATGGAGTGGAAATGGGACCTACGCTCTGACTTCTAAGGTGCAAAAGATCATATCACTTCTTTGATGAGTTATTCCGAAAGCCGAAATAAATCTTTCAGAAGTTATGATTGCACTCCTGATTAGGACTTAGCTATTGAGAACAAATTAGAAAATTTTCTACGATTTAGTAATGCGTAACGTGTCTGACATATTCTATTACAAGAAATTATAAATTATATATTTTCCTTGACGTACACGCACAGCGTACTACAGCAGGTGCAAGTAAGATGTCACTTCGAAACGGGTTCTTCTGCAAAAACATTGAAATTGAGATATTGGCACTGTTGAGTTCGTTATATAACTTTCGAACACATTAGTAAAATTTTGCAATTCTAAAAAATCTTCAAATTCATTTGAATTTTATGAGAAAGTAAAGGACAGAAACATATTAATAGTAAAAGTCGTATATGTTTTTATCTTTTCCAGTATTATTTAGCAAACGTAAAATATTGGTATACCTTCTCTAACTACTTTTAAGATACCTGCAAATTTTCTCTAGCGTTTGATAATTAGAAGTGTATAACAAGTATTTGTATCAATTTCCAAATATTTATGGCGCTTGGAAAAGAACCCGTTTGGAAATGGACACCTCGAAATATAATTGTTAGTCTCTGCGTTTTCACATATCTATATAGTTTACTAATTCCACATTTTTGATTAAGCGTGTACTGTCATGGTTTGAAGCGTTTTATTAATAGTGTTGATAATTATTTTTATAAAACGCTTAAAAATTTGCTGTAAGTTGAATTTATGTATGGTTAATGTTATTTATATTCATGGCTTGGCTATAATGCAATTTTCGTAGTTACGTATATCAATTGTTTTGTAGCGGTAGTTTTGAATGTTCATTCGCTTGTACATTGTTTTTAATGTCGTTACTAATTAATAGTCTGCATGACAACAGTGTATTTGCTTGTGAGAGGTCCGAGTGTCCGGATGTGTAGGCACGCACATCCTCGCGTATAGTTTTCTGTCATCCTACGTCGGAATATTATCTGATCTGTCAAACCATACTAAGCATCGATTGGTCTTGAAGCACAATTGTCGTGCGAGTGAAGATTTATTATGAAGTTACTACAGATCTTACAATAAAGAAAAGTATTAATGTTGAGATGAGTGGACTTTCAATCCTAGATAGTAATTTACAATTCAATGTTTCGTTACGTCATGTGTGTAATTAGCTAAGAGAGAATCGATCACTTTTGTATTCTTAATCAGGAATACTTGAAGATATTTAATCTTTAGTTAAAATACTACAAGACAAATATAGTATTTTTTTGGCGCAGTCGGAGTTCAAGAATTCGCGTCCAACGAGGGAATTCTATTCAAGATAACAAGCACATAGTCTATCTGCCATTTTTCAAAATGAAGTTTTGTGAAATTTGAAGATCTTTTCTAGTATTCTTTGAACTTTTTTTTTAAATTATCAACATTCTCGGTAATACGATATTACAACCTTTTGATGCTAATACAATGCAAATTGTAGTTTATCTTGAACAGTTCTCCATGCATTATAACATCATCTTTTTATCAAGTTTTAGAATAATTGTTTGCTATCAAGATTTTGGATGGTGTTTAAAAATGTTTTTATGTAATCTACAATCGTTTTTGGATGAAATATGTTTCACTTGTATCATCATCTAGTGATTCTAGAAGATTAGTTTATCTATCAAGCATACTCGGTTAGATGATCAAGTCGATCCAAGGAAGGGATCAATTTCAAGTGGCCATCATCGTTTGGCATATTTCTACACTTTCAAGTTATTCAAGGACCTCAGTTTATTCATCGTAGAATATGCGGCTAGTTCTTCATTTCGATCCAGGGATTGGATCAATTTCAAGAGGCCATAAAACGTTTCATCAAGTTGTGAGAGAATCGTATAGTTCTGATCGAATCAAGGCTTACGAATCTATATTCTTGTTTTATCGCATGGGGTTTAGTTGAGAAACCTCTGGTCAGTATTGTGCATCCTTTACGTCAAGTTCTGTCTTTTGTGCTCGTTATCTTAGTGAAGCACGCAGTTATGATAACCTTGATATATGGTTTTAGTTAAGAACTCTAACGTCAGTCAAATATGTATCTACAATTATCAACTAACAAGTTATGTGTTTTGTCATCGTTGAACATCTGGTTGCGTATCGTCATTACAAGTGTCTTGTTCTTCGTGGAACCTTTTTTTGTTTTCTTCTAAGTGTTGTGAAGCATAGTGCCTGTTTCATCAAATATGCGATTAGCTTATCTTAATAATCTTAGGATGCATCAAGTTACGACAATCAGTTACTTTCATGCTTAGTTCGAGTATACTAATCAAGTGTTAGATGGTTTTAAATGTCATTTTATCGATGCTTACATGGATTACGACAAAGGTGTTTATACACAATTAATGTTTACATCTTGATGTCGACTCCAACATTAACTGTACATAAATTCAACTTACAGCAAAATTACATCTGCTTCAAAAACAAGCACGCTAGTCTTGATATCACCAAAAGCATTTGTTTTCACTGTCTCTTTCACTTGTATTACTCATACGTATACTGAAATACGTATGTAATAGCAAATATTGTTCGTGTTACTTTTGATGGTAACTAAGGAAGTACAACATATTGTTAAGAAACATTAGGGCCTATTGTTGTTTTATATCTTTAGCACATTAGAGTCTATATGCAGTATTTATAAATTTCGAATTTCCCACAAGTCCCGAATAAAATCTGGAATTAACACTGTTTATTTTGTACCTGCGGAGACCTCATTAAACATTTAATTTACTATCACGACAGCCGAACTTCCTGTGATATAAGCAACCCGTTAAATTGCTGTTTTTTTTAGCGCTTTTGTTCAGATGAAACATGCTATATTCCGCATACTACGTGAATGTGAAGCATATAGTAGTACACTTATCAGCCCCTGATCAAGATTCAACCAATATTTCTTCAGTGTTCAGACGGTATTAATATCACCTTGCTTTTTCCCGGGGAAGGGGAGGGGGTTCGTCCCACTGTGCGCTGGTCTCCACAAGTGAATAATTGTTCGTTAAGATAAATCAGTAGGGCACCTCGATGGCGCTCGGTAGGGCAGTAATTACTCTTCACCGTCTCAGGACTCTTACTTATGCGCTTGCCTGCGGTCGGACAGTTAAAAAGCATGCCTCTGCACAATCTCAATATTCATTTTCATGCATAGCTTAGGCCTATAGCGAGTGAATGTGAAATTCTCAGTCTTGGCTAATGAGTCTCCCGCGAGCTCTTCAGTTTTCCGAGAGGCTCGCAATAACGGGGAAGTAGGATATTGCGGTATCAGTCTGTGCTCACGATTGTGTTCGCGAAAGGACCTCAATTAAATTCACTTTCCCCGCGCCCCAGATTGCCTTGCGCCGCCACAGCAAACAATTACCCGCCAAAAATCAGACGGTTGGGAATCTCAATAGTAAAATTATTTAAAATTGTTCTCAAATCAATATGATTCAGTCGAACTTTCTTTTATTGATAGTAAAATTTTGATCTTGGCACATAAATTGGTTTCTAGAAAGAAATGTAACTCCATAATTTTTCAGATTCTTGACAAATTTGGCATACTTTCTTCAATTCAGATTGTGAGGTATTTGTTTCTCAGAATAAATTATGGCAGATAAATGTAAACAACTACAAGTGAGAGCTATTTTGTATAAATGTTATTGTATATATGAACTCTCCATCAGTATCTCGAACATATTGTCATTCACATTCACCTGATATAAAAACATAATATTGCTTCCTCGGAAGATAGCTATGTAAAATGGCACATTTACAAAAATAAGCCTAACAGCGATGGACTGTTATACATCAATACCATAGAGAAACGTGGCAAGGAAATTAGTTAAACGTTTTAGTTCTAACAGCAACCTATAGGTCAACCTATTTGTGATATATGAAACACACTTAAAAACACTGTATTTTCAAATTTGGAATACAACTACGAAGACTGATAGAGATAGGATTATAATTTTAAATTAGAAGAAAGAATGAAATTATGTAAATATAGCGTTAAAGTATTTATGCAATAGCAAAATCAGATGTATTGATACGTGACGTTGCAAATACTGCAAAGAGAGGAAATGCAAATATAAATAATGTGGCAGGTTTTAAATTTTGCGTTATAAATGGGTTACTTCAAAAGTCATAGTAATTGTTTTATTTATTCTTAACACTTAGTAGTACCACCTGACATCTAGTATGTACATTTTAAATAATAATTATGTAATCCTGAGTGCTGTCCCTAGATGGAGTTGGGTACTACAACGCCAGCAGGGGAATCAAAACCAGGTACAAGGAAACGAATGTTTAATAGGAGACACTATGTTCGAAATTAACTCATAAGAACGGCTAGAGCTAAGAAAACATACAGTACAAACAATAAAATGGGTCACATATAAAGTGGCTTAGAATTCGGTCTAAGGCTGATAAGTCTATTAAAAGGAGTCTTTCGTAATTTAAAGAATGGAAAACATTAGATCACTAAGAACCTCCAATTTGCAGGGCTCAGAACAAATGCATGAATTGTTATTATCATTCTAAAACAGCAGATGAATTTCTAAAGAGATGTCGAAACCAATTTGTTAAAATGGATACGGAATTCGTGCAACCTCCGAGCGGTTCATTGCATGATTACTTAATCAAAAAGAGAGCTACACGTAAAAATTCTTTACAACGAAATTTTCGTTAGAACGAAGTATTTAAAAATCCCTGCGTAATTCTTGTTCTCGAATGCAGTGATCATTACAACGAATTTTCGTTGTAACGAAATAAAATCGCTGATCTCGTAAAATTCGTTGCCGAATGTGATTTTACCTGTATAGCGCACAAACCGTCCAGTTAAATCTGGAGGCCAGGCTACCCAGGGCTCCAAGAACTTATGTCATTTAAATAGAAAGGGTAATTAAGTGGCATTCGATTTGGCAATCATCCATAAAACGATGCGTATGAAAGGTCCAGCAACTATTTGTATGCTGCTGAACCCTTAAGGGATCAAATATACGTTAATGATAATAGCCATTGAAACAAATATTTGGTCGTTTTGGGAAGTTTAAATACAGTATTGTAGTCGGAACATTTGTAGGAGGAAGAATTTTAATCCCCTGAGCTTTGAAGAAAGCCAACAGGTTACCGAACCTGTAGAAACAGATGCACATGGAGACAATGCACTGTTATCAAATATTAGAATTTTAAGCTATCATGTGGTATATCTTATTTTGAGTCAATTAATACGTGAATCCTAAGGGTGCACTACGACCGTGGTTGTTCGAAGAAACAGAAGAATAGTGAATTTCTTAACAGTAGTATTTTGATAGAAAGAATCTTGCAGTAATATTTAAATGTTTAGATAAAAAGACAAAATAATGGGTAGCCCAGGTGGTTGATCTAAAACCGTTTGCTTAGTGAACGTCTAGAATGGAAATTAATGCTATACAGGTGCTACGTTGGGTTGATACCGCTTCTCTGCAGGAGGTGAGAAGTAAAAAGCGAACATGCGGTGAGAGTCTCATGGCTTTGAATTTAGTAGACGAAGACCGCTGGTAATTTCAGCAATGTATATTTCTGTTGAAGAGTTTAATTGCACGAAGTCACAAGTGTCAAAATACGGCGTGCTTAAAAAAGGAACTTAGAAGACCCAAAATGTTGAGAATCAGTCGTTATATAAAAAGGTAATGAATGGTGGGAAACATTTACACTTAAAAGTATTTTGAACCTATTGTTATTAAAATATATTTACTGTGGATGTGTATCGGTTTTCACGTAACAGCGATAAACTTGACTTTTTTCATGTAAGCGGATAATCAATCCTGTAATTTTCTAAGATCATGAAACGGAAGCCGTAGTGCGTATCCCCTCAGTGTTCTCATGTTTCCACCGTTTCTACCCTTCTATGTGGTTTGTCTTTTAATAAAACCCTCTTCAGAAATTACATGTTCACGCACAAGCCAGGTCTCCATAACCCCTGAAATCCAAGGTCATGGAAACTCGAGACGTGATATTGATTGTAGCACAGTGGTAGCAATTTAAATAAAGGTAGATAAAACTCCTCTGCCCTGAAGATGTGTAGTGGGCAGCACAAGACAGACACTGCATACTCAGCGTATATAGTTTCTAAAGACGTTCCGAACTATGTGCTGGATGGTCAAATTTTACAATTTCACTATCTACCGATAACGGTTCACGGTCCTCTTATTTCTCTATTACTCCATCGAAAGGATTAATATAGTACCAGCTGTAAAGGCTCTACAGCACGGTGAACAGGGTGTTTCTTCTGTAAACCTGGAATCCAAGGTACAGATCCTTTAATGGAGAGGGTCAGATCTTATTGTTGCTAAACCTCCTCTTAAAAGTGCTCAATTGGATTAAGGAATGGGATTTAAACGAGGTTACACAATCCGAAAAAAGGTGATTTCTCTACTACAGAGCAGTACATCACCAGGGCAATGTTGCCTTGAAAAGAACATTCGCCATGGCCTAGAATGGTTACAATGTGGGCAACAGTGAAATATTCAAAATATCTAATGTATACTTCAGAATTCGTGGTACTACGGAATGTAACTAATAGACTCCTGATGTAACAGCTGAGGCAACCCTATACTACAACGTCAGCACCTCCATGTCTTATGGTTTGCAATGTGGTGCCCAGTAGTGATGCTCTCCGAGCTACAGGTAAACACATACAAGTCTGTCCAATTTAAAAATTTGAAACAAGACCCGCAGTCTCCGACCATTGCCCCAGTGCTCAATATCGCTTTTCCTTACTCTGTCTTAGGTACTGCATTCAGTCCTACTTCATGATAAGTGTACATATGGTTGGTCATTGCTGGTACCAATTAACAAGATAATGTCTACAAAATATCTTAGTCTAGAACTACGCATTGGTGGGAATTTCGAAGTTCGTTATTTTAACGTGCATGACATGGGTACTGTACAACCCCAACTCAGCTTCCTTTGAAGCACTCTTCAGTCCCTTGTTAGATATTGAGAAAGTCTTCAGGGACGAGTTGCACTCCGGAAGTATTTTCTGCCTTTTTCATGCTCATTACAGACAATTTCTAAAATAACATCAAAATACTTCAGAACTAGCCACATTTTGATATTTTAAAAATGTTTTCTAACAGTTCTAAGAAAATTTATTTCAAAATTTCGAAAGTACCTCTTTCGAAATACAAAGAAAATAATTTCAGCAATACATTTTAAATAGGTCCTCTTTAGTTTCAACAAACATTTTTGTTTTGTAGTCTGGATAATCCCACAGTGCCATCTCAACACTGAAGATTTTTAACATTATTGTTATTTTCAGTCACGTTCCCTTCTTTCTATTTGATGCCACTGGTATCTTATTGGAACTACCAATTCATTCTAAGGAAATAATATAATCATCGATTATAAATTGGCGATGCAAAATGCCTAATATTTATAAGAAATTGAAAATAATATTAACTGCGATATACAAAAATGATATATATCGATAAGCAATAGATAAGTTATGGATACGCCTAGTTTCATTGAAGGAAGGAAGGAAAAATGTGACGTTTTCTGAGGGAAGTTCCGAGCGATGAGCCCTTGCCTTCAATGTGTGTTGAGGATGGCTGGAATGAAAACACGTATGTGGAGTGATTAGAGTGCAACTGTCGCAACTCTAAGAATGTGAGGGTGTCAGCGAAGAGATGTTAAAAATGGGCAGTCAGACTAGATGTTGGGCCTTCAAGAAAAATATGGGTATGTGAGGTGATTAAGGCGGATGTGGCATACGGTAAGTGAGACGTGGAGGGATCGCAGTGCCAATGTTCTGTAAAGGTTCATGCGGCGAATTAATTATTCTGTGCCAAAAGGATCGGTTTTGTGATTCGATTACATCTTTGAGGAGCGGTAAGTCTAAATCTTCATGAATCTGTTGGATGGAGGGGTCCTTTGGGTGGCCGGATATCATACGTGCAGCTCTATTTTGTGTTCTCTGAAGTAGTAGGTGATGTGATTTGGAAGCATGTTGCCAGGCAGGTGCGGCGTAGGTTAGTTTAGACCGGATCATCATTTTGTAAACATGTAATCGAGCTTTCATTGAGAGTCCACTGTTATTTTTCAAGACTGAATATAAGGCGCAGGTCCGTTGAGTGGCTTTACTGGCTGTCTGTTGTATATGCTTCTGAAAGGTGAGGCGATTATCAAGTTCTAAGCCTAAGTATGTAGCACTTTGACTATAAGGCAGTTGCGTACCGAAGATGGTGAGGTGTTGTTGTGGCTTTGCTCTTCTTTTAGTGAAGTGTACGACCATGGTTTTCTCAGGATTAAGTTTTAGCCTCCATTTTGTTGTCCACTCTTCGAGTTGGTGAAGGTGCTGTTGAGCATAGCGAAGTGCGAAAGGAATTTGATGTGAAACGGCAAAAATTGCAATATCATCTGCAAAGGATGCAGTGAGCGTATGCTGATGAGTAGGGAGATCTGCTGTGTATAAATTATACAGGAGGTGCGATAGAACCGAACCTTGAGGTACTCCAGATTCTATGGGATATTCTTTAGATTTGTGTCCATTACATGAAACAAAGAAAGATCGCTGGTGTAGGTAAGAAGTGAGTATTCGGATGTAGAGGTGCGGGAATCCTTGCTTGTCAAGTTTATACAGGAGTCCCTTATGCCACACCTTATCAAAGGCTTTCGAAGTGTCCAGGAAGATGGCGAAAGTATGATTGCGTTTTTTGAATTGAAGAGTTAGTTCTTCAACGGTACGGACAAGTTGAGCAACTGTGTCAAACTGCGGTCTGAAACCAAATTGATGATCTGGAAACTGATGTTTATCCAGTACAATATCATACAGGCGATGTTTCAGTAGTCTTTCAAATACTTTACTGAGTATTGATAGGAAACTAATCGGTCTGTGGTTTTGTGGGTATAAGGGATCCTTTCCAACTTTAGGAATCAAAATGACTTTTGCTATTTTCCACTGTGGCGGATAGTAACTGAGCTGTAGCATAGCATTAAACAGTCTAGTCAAAAGGACTAGAAGTTTTCGTGGAATATGTTTCAGAGCTTGAGACGATATGTTGTCCAGTCCGGCCGCACTGCGTCCTCGAATTTTCTTGATTATCCACTGAATTTCCTTAGGTGTTGCAAGAGAAGCGGGATCGAAAGGATGATTATATACTGTAGAATTTAGATGACGATGAACTAAACGAATTGTATGTTCGTCATAAGGTTCCGGATTCAGGCTAAATTGTGTTTGCAATTGATCTGCAAAAACTTCAGCTTTTGCTTGATGGTCATATACCAGGCCTCGTGGTCCATGGAGTGGACGATTGTAGTTGTTTCGTTCATTTTTAGTGAGATGTTTTGCAAGAGACCAAAATTCATAGTTTGCCTGAGGTAGAGATTGTAATTTGTCAGACCATTGTTTGGAAAGGTGGAGTTTCAAACGGTTGCGGATGCGTTTTTTTAAGGTTATTCCAGATGGTTTTGTATTCAGGGTGTCTTGTAGCTTGCCATTTGCTTCTAGTCCATCGTTTTATGGTGATTAGAACTTGAGTGCGCAAGTCAAAAGGTGTGGCGTTTGGATTATTAGAATTTCGAGCTTTCGATGAGGTGGTCGATAAGAAAAGTGCAGACTTAATATTCGCAGTAATTTGGTCAACAGCTGTGTTAATATCTTCAGTAGTCTGAAGAGGAAGATTACAGTTGGTAGTGCATGCGAGCATGGCGGTATAGTGGTCCCAATTAGTGCTATAGATAAAAGGAGTGTTCCTGTGTTCCATAATAGAAGTGTGATGAATAGTGAGACAAACAGGGATATGGTCAGAGTCAAGAGCTATAACTGCATAAGGTCCATCAGTAATTTGAATGCCTTTTGAGAACAAGAACTTAATAAACTATATGGCAAAGTTCTTTGAAGTTTAATAGAATACCTTCAGTAGTTACCAGAGTTGGTCGTACTGGACTGTAGATTTCGTATAGTTTCGAGTTTTATGTTGAGTTTTATAAAATTTAATTAGATAGTGTTAGAATGGATAACTTTATTTGTCTGTAGAAATAAAATATTGTACCGTATTTTCTTGATTTTACTTAAGCAGATATACAATTAAGAATAACTTTCCTCGCTGAACTCAACTAACAATTGGTACATAATAGATTCTCACCAATGAAAATATTCTCTCATCCATGTTTATAATAGTCGGATAGCCATATCTGAATGAATTGAGAAATTAAACTTCATCTCTATGCAGTATGCTCTCGAATTATACTGTAATGATTCCGTCGCAATAGCACGTGGAAGCACAAAACATAAACAAGTGTGTACTATCAACAAAGCAGACGACACTGATCTTAACCGAAGAAATTACAAAGTATTACCTTCGGTGGACACACCTACAAGGAAGGCATAAAGGCATGCAAGGAAGGCAAATTATAGGTGTTTATTGCCACCCCAAAAGGTGTAATAAAACACCTCTACCTCTACACCAATTCCAGTGTTTTGTAACACCAATTCCAGTGTTGGTTAACGCCATCCGGGGTGTCCAACACCGTTTCTGGTGTTGACAAACACCTCTTACAGTGTTAATAAACACAATTGAAGGTGTTCACTAACACTTCTAGCGGTTCACTTTAACACTCCAAACAGTGTTTCTGAACACTGGTAGAGATGTTTGTCAACACCAGAAACGGTGATGGACACCCCGGATGGTGTTAATCAACACTAGAATTGGTGTTACCCAGCACTGGAATTGGTGTAGAGGTAGAGGTATCCTATTACACCTTTTGGGGTGGCAATAAACATGAATATTTTTTTGAGTGTATAAATGGACCGACTAAACCCCAGGTCGGCATCACTTCGCCGGTGGTCACCTCTTCCTTTGCTCTGACTTAGCCTGGAGTTAGAATCCCAACCTAGCACCAACTGACTGGGTCTGGAATCAATACCCCACCTGATATCCTCTGACTTGATCTGGAGTCAGAGTCCAACATAACGCTTCAAATGTACATTACAAAAATAACGAACTCCTAAAATATTACTGCTGAAGTAATAAGGCAACACCCAATACGGGAAGTGATCCTTAACAGGTGAACCACATACGATTACATATATTGCACTATGTTCAAGTCCCGGAAGCTATTATTATCAACATATTTATATTTGTTATAATTTACATGTATATATAAGTTTTGTAATAAAATGTGTCGGGAAAAAGTCGAACTCTGTCTATCTTTATCTTAACCCAAAGTAATATTCGATTCCGTGTCGAAGACTCTACCATCCTACACATCGCTGTCAGGTTATATAGTAATACAACAGCAGAACGAAAGGAACAGTTCGTGGTGGAGAAGCGCCTTAAACTAATACGTCTATAAGTGGTTAAAAACATTTGTATCGGAACAATTAACGAAATGAAAGAAAGACTAAGCTAGATTCCTTTTTTACCTAGTTATAAGTGAATTCCATGAAGTGCCGTTCGATAAAGCAATCAGTAACTTAATTACAAGTGAAAACATTTTCCATTGGATTACGCCTGGAACGATAATTCTAAACATTAAAATAACTTTTGGAAAACAACAGTCTTTGACTACACTTATCCCATCTGTGGACAGCACAAGGAGGACAGCATTGAACTACGAGTCAACTAAGAAGAATAATCAAATTCAAGGTATGTTTTAATGAGAGGTATTATTAGAGGTATTTTGTTCTCTGTAGAGTTGGGTAAATGGTCAAATTTGTAATAAATGTCAAAAATGTCTATAACTAAGTCCGGAGCAAGGACAATAGAAGATAATTAAGGTAATAGTTGTGACGAAGAAAATAATATGGCTGAGAAATCTTCTTATAATTTACCACACTTGACCAATTTTTCAGGAACAATAATCGAAGATCCAGATCGTTTCTTTATTCTTTATGAACATCTAACCACTATGCAAGGTTGAACACACGAAAAGAAGACTAAAATCCTTCCAATGTATCACACATATTCTAAATATACACTTTCTTAAATTTAAATAAGTCACTTGGAAGTGACTGCCAAGCCAGTATATAATCAGTGGTGTACATAAAGATTCAAACACTCGAAGCTAAACATATTTCTGCAGCAAATAAACAGATTTTACTAAAGAGAAAGTTTAATACCCAAATCGTAATAAAAATATGTACTACAAAACAAATAAGATAGTGTCATATTTTTTTAATTACAAGCACGGAGAAAGCAAATCCTCTCCTTATGATATTTCTGTGAGGAAACTCAGCCAATAGGAATACACATACATAACGGCGAAGCCTATTCAAGAGGACATAATACTCACAAATATGAATTCGGAAAGAATCGGAAAGATCCAACTAACAGAGATACGAAAGAAAACTTGTCTCTATTAATTTACATAATAATTGGCTTTTGAGTGACAGGTGAACAAGCGCCATACTTCGGAATTCAAAATATAGTGTCTGTAAGCCCTTAAGCTAAAACAATAATATATAAAGGCTAGCAGCTACAAACTACAAGGGGTAGGAAACTATTCATGTAACCTGAAGTCCTTTTCCAGCTTGAAGAGCTGCTGAATGTGTCACACATATTAACCCAAATGTAACTTTTTGGCCCTTACTTATATGTTAAAGGGAGTATCTATTGATTTACAGGAATTCAGGCTTCGATCCCTAGTGATAAGAAACTAATAAGAACCTAAACTGTGTATGCTGACTGTGATGGCTCCGAGATGGGCTTCAAACCACAATGCAAGAATTTTCTCAGCCCTGTTACTTCCATTCAGAAACACTCCGAAAATTCAGAAGCGTCTCAATCATGCTGGCAGCAAAGGTTGTACGTTCAGAGTTAGCAGCACGTTCAGCCTTGAATCACAACGCCAATGAACAGCATATACAACCAATATGACCAAAAACAATCCATATCAGATGGTTATGTTGGTTCTGTCGAAATGGATAACATTACTAGATTAGAAATTATAAACAAGTTATAAACAAATTGCACGTATGATTTATTGCGTCAATATCAACGTTCCGCATACGTCTCCTCTAAGAAGTGGATCGTCCCCCTGCGTTCCAGAACGAAATAAAGTAAGGGAACGCAAATTCGATTATCCGGAAACTGGGTGAACGGCGCTACCCCGCGTTCCCCCAAATCAACCACTGGGTATAATGTTATGATTCATTGATGATTGCGATGTCTAGTCTGAAATAAGTCGAAACATTTTCGATCGGTGGCAGGTGTGTATGTGCAAAGAGATTAAATTCTGAGCCAATCAGTGGGGAAGCTCCCATCCAAATATCGTTTCTAACAAAGTAACAAGTAGACCCCCTACATCCCTTCCTTGCCATTGAATCGTAATTGACAAAATATTATCTCATAATTGTCAAAAGATGAATTGAGTACATAGTATAACATATAGAAATAGAAACTCCATGGCGTGCAATAAAAGTTGTGGATGGGGCCCCAGCCATCCCCAAAAAATCAGTGTGGGCTCAGCTATCCCCAGCCAACCCTAAAATTTAATTCCTGTATGTGCCTATGTTTATTTTGAAGTTATACGAAAGTCTAAATTGTATTTGCTTTTTTGATTGGCGAATCGTCTGGTAACTTAAATCAAATTTGTAATTTTCTTAAGCCCTTAGGGAGGAGCCTCAACAATAACATAACGATGTGTACTTTACTCTTAGGCAGCGGTGTAGCCAGAGAAATTATCGCGTGGGGTTATATTTGCTGAGGGTCACGATTACAATTTTCAAATACCAAAGAGAAGCACATACTTCGTGTTTATCTAAAATAGTCCAACGTTTATTAAAGCAAGGTTTAGTGCATAGTGCATCTGAAATCGTCAACCTTAGCTGCTCGATTCCCTTCAATTTTTTTTACAAAATATTTATATCTTTTATATTCAAATATTTCTAAAAGGATTTTATTTTTATTTTTATACCAACCGTTTAATTAATGGCGGCCATTTTTGTATTGCGGAGCATACAAAAAATTGTGTTAGTAGTACCGGAAATGTAATATCTGTGGGTTGGTTTTTTATAAGATATTTAAACAAAAACATTTTTGTTTCAGTAGCATCTGCTTGGCAATTTTAATCCTCCGCATGAAAATCTTTAAACGTAATTGAACTAGTCAAAATAGTATCCAAATATGATTGTTGAAATAGAAAGAATATCGGTTTTGGGCGCTTTTTCGCCCGGAAGGGATTTGAATATTAAAGTTGATTTTTTGTACACTATTACATATGAAAGTATATATAGTATATGAACGCTGACATATGCTTACTTAGTCTTTTATGAATTTTTGAAAATACAAAAATTCGTATTCTCTGTGTATTGGAGGACCAGCAGCACTGGTGGAACAAAATATAAAATTATATTTCTCTCACACGTTATACATTTATGACAGGAGAAACTACAGTAGAATTTTGAACCTTAATTATATATGAGTTTGAAGAAAGTTACACATTTGCAACTTGTTGATGAATGATACGTGCACGCTTTTTGGTAGGAATATTAACCTCTAGCGGCCCGCGTGTCATATATGACACATTCGCTTTTTATTTTTTCTTAGACGGTGGGAGTTCTGTCGAGCTATGCTGCCTGCTGTGTTGTACTATGTACATTCTGTGCTGTTTGTCACCTGTTTACCATATAGGCTCCGCCGGTAGATGGCATTAAAGGTTCAAAATTATCAAATTCAAGCATGTGAAGCATGTTTACAAAGAGAGGTCGAAAGTTATATAAATGTATGGTCTTTTAATTAAATATTGAGCCAATAATATTTTCTAATATCTGCAGAGAAGAAATGTATAAAATTTCTGCGTAGTTGTCAACTTTTTCGGTGTGAAAATCTACATTCCATATGTATTATTATATACATATTATATATCTGTATATATTATATATGACACACGGGGACGCTACGACTATTTTTCTAGCAAATTGCGTGTAATACTTCTTTTCGAGTTTCTTGTTCTTTCAAGATTTATTCAAAATAAAACATAGTTAACTCTATAACCTTTATAAGATTTTTAATGTGTCACGCCAGAAATAATTTCAGGATTTTGAAGTGGGGAAGGAATACCTACCTAATAACGCGTGGAACTCCTCGAGCACTAAGTGTAGCAACTCGACGTGGAAGGGACGCGACTAATTGCTGGTAGTCCGCTGGAGGGATCTGCAGCAATGCAGTCTCGATTGTCGTCCACAATTCGCTGGTTATTTCAGATGGAGGATCTTGCGAACGAATAACACGTTCGATGATATCGCACAGGTGCTCGATAAGACTATATATCATACGGATATATATCATACGTTGGAAGTTGACAGAATGTTCCTCAAACCACTCAAGTACCAATGCGGCCCGGTGACATGGCACAGTGTAATCCTGGAAACCCCCATTGCTGGCTGGGTACACGAAGTCTAAAAAAGGCTGGAGATACCAAGCAGCTGAACATAGCGCTATCCGATCAATGTCCGGTTCAAGCGGACCATAGTACCCAAACCATGCCAGTTAAACGCGAACCACACCATGACGGAGCCACCATCAGCTTGCACTGTGCGTTGTTGAGAACTTGGGTCCATGGGTTCATGGAACCTGCGCCATATCCGAAACCTACCATCCGTGCGTACCAATAGGAAACGTAACTCATCTGACCACGTTGCCAGTCCTCTAAGGCCCAATTTACGTGTCCCAGAGTCCATGTGAGTCGCAGCCGCCAGATGGGCCTTCGACTGCAATGCTCCATGGAGACGAAATTGCGCTGCACCGACTTCTGAGACTCATCCCTGGGACGTCCTGTTGATTCCTGTCTTCAGATCACGCACTGTTACTTGTTGCCCGGACTAGTCTGCCTAGACGTAGCCGTTTGCGGTTATTCAGCAGCAGTAATTCTGTTACACGTGTTAAGATTTCGTTTCTGCTAGTTGTTCATTATTTTACGGAATGATATCACTAGTGGGTATTAATTATAACCTTTCGATTAAAAGCTATTACGTCCGATGGTTCACTACAATAGTAATACAATACAAAATATGTGTTAATAATCATTAGATATTCATTCTAACTTAAATATATTATACCAGATAAAAAATATATAGATTATCATAACCTGAAAATAAAAGCAAATTTAAATTCATATTTTTGTATGGATGGTCTTGATAGCGACAAATTGTGTCATATGTCGTATTTCCCACAATAAAATTAAAAAAAAAAGTGCTAACATGTCATATTTGTTCCCCAAGAGTAGATCTAAATATCTTTGTTTATAGTTTCTCTCAAAACTTTAGCGTTAGGATGCCAGAGGTTAAATATCTGTATCTCAGACAATAGATTAGACAAACATCTACTTTATCCACAATTTATACATTAATATTAGGAGCATCAACATTAGAAACTCAAATTTTGATATTTAGAGTTTGAATGGAGTTACAGATTTGCGAACTGAGGATGAATAACGCTCGTGCGTGCATTGGTAATTCGTATGAAGAATGGTTGTTAAAAATATTCTTTATCACCATCAGAATGATGAAGGAGCTTTTTACTACTCTAATGATAATTGATATGTTTAAATAATGAGAGATGCAGACAGCTGTATAAGCACTTCACTCTCACATAGAAAGGTGGCAATGTTTTCAAAATGTTTGATTGTATAATGGAATGAAAAAAGACAGAGTGGAAATGCGGAGTAGCCATGTTGCCAACTGATCATTGGATATTTATGAAATAAGTTTTCTTACAAGGTTATTACAGGGTCTTCTTTACACGTATTCACATCTTTCTTTGGCGCTTTGGTGGTAATATATCATCTATGAAGCGCGCACGAGCATTATTCACCCTCCAACTTGCAAATTTGTAACTCCCTTCCAACTCAATTATAAAGTTGAATTTTTCTACCTTAGTTTCGCATGACATAAGTGCTTAACGTGTAAGAAAATATTTTTTATATGGATACCAGAGATGTCTGCAATATTCATACCATAGCGCGCACGAACATTTTTCATTCCCAATTTCCACAAAGCTTCTAGCTCCCTTCAAATTCAAATATTAAACTTTACATTTTTATCGTAGTTTCTTCTGACATAATGTATATGTGTGAAAAAAATATTTTTTATAAAATATTCTTTTACCAGAGATATTGGGAATCCAATATGCATAAACTACGAATTTTTGAATTTTGAAAAAATCATAAAATATATCGGAAGCATATATCAGCATTCAATATACTTTAATATGTTAATAGTGCACAAAAATCAACTTTGATATATTCAATTCTTTTGGGACGAAAAAGTGATCTGAAAAACTGGAATTGTTTCTATTTCAACAATCACAGTTGGATACTATTTTAACCAGTTCGATTATGTTTTGGGAATTTCATGCAGAGGACTAAAATTATCAAGCGGATTTTAAATGAAAGAATGGTGTTTGCTTCAATGTCGTGTGATAACCCAGTCCGCAGATAAAACATTTTCCGTAAACATCTGCCAACACTAATTTTGCCATGTGCCGCAATAAAAAATGGATGCCATTAATTAATAGATTTGTGTAAAAAGAAAATAATTCTTGTTTTGGAATATAAGTATTATTTTTTTAGATGGGTTCGAGCAGTCAAGATGGGCGATTTGGGATGAACTGACCTACAGATGCTGTGTACCAAGTGCCTGAAACTTATTATAGCTTATATACTGTATTATTCCAATTTTCGTTTGGAGAGCACATACACTTTTGGGAGGGTACTGCCCCTTTGTGCCCTCCCGTGGCTACACCCCTGTTGTTAGGGTCGTTATCATATTGCTTTTTCGGTGTTTGTATTGCATTTAATGAAAGAAAAGAATAATAACCAAAATTGTTTAACATTTTTTCGTGAAATGCATAACATTTTGGGAATTATCTAAAATGTTAAAAAATACAAAAAGAAACAAAGAAAGAGGAGCAAATATTTATAAGTACAAACGAAAAAAAAAATGAAGTTTAAAAATACAGATAAAACCCGACTTCACAGTTAGTAATCAACACGCTACCGTTATGCCAACCCAAGAGCTAGCTGCCAATACTTTGTGACCGTAATTTATCCTTCACGTTGTTAAACAGAACATGGATGATTTTCCCTAGAGGACCCTGAGTTGATTGCAACTCATGGCACCATCTGCCGGTTATTACGGGTACTATATTTATTTTTCGATCATGTAGTTTTCAGATCACTCAATAGAGGGCATTGGCTGTGTTTTGTGACACTCTTGTTCCGGCTTTCTTTCTGTTTGTGTTGTATTGAGAAGGTGGTTTTAGAGTGGCATTCGGTAACCTTTACTCACTTTAAGTAGACTGAGTATGCGGTATTATATACAGTATTAGATATTTAAGTTAGTATTTTTCTTTAGTGATATTTTCATTTATTTGTGTAAATTGAGTACGTTTCGTGTTCTGATTTCTCAGAAGAAAATAAGCGTTATATGGTGTTTCCGTATTTTTTTTTTCAGGTTTTTCTTTTTCGAACGTCGCGTTTGTTTTCTGTTATGTGATTGGTGGAATGTTTTCCCCACCAGTAGGATATTCGAAAATGGAAATCTTCGAGCCTTAGACGTCGACAACATTAACTCGAGGGATAATTTTGTCGTTTTAGTTGATGTAGCCACTGTAAAGCTTTTACATTTTCCCCTTCTTGGAGGTGAGGTAAACTTAGTTATTTAAAACGTAAAATTTCCATTCAGAAGGCGGAGTTATGCTAATAATCCACACGAATATTTTTTTCTACAATGCTGCCTTGTGGATGGTGAAGCGCCATACTAATAATTCGTATTTCCATAACTTTTATCAGTAGAGGAGCAATTTCTGCTGCGGATCTCCTGCCAATTTTTGTGTGCAACTCTGAAGTAGGTAAAGTTTTGTGAAGTGATAGAACAGTAATAATGAGTTTTGAGTAGATTTTCAATCCCCTGGCTGCTTCATGGCTGTAAGCTATATCGCTTGTATTTGGAAATTACATAAAATTTAGATAACAATGTACAATCCACATGATTTTGTTTTCTATTACTTATGTAGAAGACTTACTTCGAAGTAATACATTTCTAAATTTTGTCTTATGTAGTGTTATAAGTAACACCCTATGACATAGAACATAATATGATAGTATAATGAAGACAGTGACGTCCTACTGCATTCACTAGCAGTTTAGGTTCTTTTTGAGGAATCAGCATCTCACATCAACTATATACAGTGAATTTCAGTCAGCTATACATTTTTCAAAACTCTGAACAAGATCAGTCTTGTTTGTTGACATGTGTGTAACTTCTGTCTACTATTGCTAGATTGTATTTGGAAAGGTTTTGATCTTAGCTTTCGTGTGAGTATTGGTGTCCCATCTATTAACGACGTTTGATTAGTGTGTAAATTAATCTGGGGCAGTTAACTTAATACAGCCCAGTCATTAGCCCTGATATTTTTTTCTTCTCAATTAGGGGAAAGGTCTTTAGTAAAATTCGTAGGTGGAAAAGATTCACATGCTGACTTCAAGATCTGGCTGCCTGCAAATGCTCACTTGCACTTAAGTTATCTAATGTTTAATTTTGTTGAGCAATGACATCCGACCTTTATACCCCGTGATTTAATTGAAGATGCTTCATCAGTCTAGTACCCGATTAGTTTATATCCTTATCATGGGGAATTCGATCCCTGTTACATTCTTTAACCTTATTTTGCTATGGCTTGTTATCAAGATTACCCCAATATTAGTGGTTTCTTCTCAGTTGTTTTTGTTTTATTCACGATACATATAGATGCCATTAAGAGATCTCATTGCTTTACTGACAGAACATAATAGTGTATATTTCAAGACCTAGCCTTGCATGGTTTACTCTCATATAGGTGGGCTCTTCTCCAGTTTAGCTACTCCAAGGTAGAGTGCTAAGGTGATTTAATTTATATTTAAAGGTGAGCCGAGTGCTACCTGATTTTTTTCGATAGCTGGCAATTAATTAATAGGTTAATACTTTATAATGATTAATGCGTTAAAGTGGAGACTAGATATTTTCTATACATTGCAAGATGGCAGCAGTATTGATAATGGAGCTGGTCAGTGAGCGCTGATCATGCTGTGTGATTCTACGTTTTCGAGGAGATATTTTTATTGCACTGGCATTAATAAATAAGGATCTTGACCGTTATGCCTGTTGTGAGTGAATACAAGTATGAATAGGGTTTAAGTTTATATATAATATGTACTATTGTAGTGAAAGCTCTATTATTGAACCATTGTTACGCATATGATTTTTAGGTTAAGAATTAACAATAAAGATCTCAAGTCCGGTAGACTTCTTTTCTAGTATATATCCACTTTCATTTAACATTTGGTTGATTTTGGCTATTTGTCACTCACTGGTTTTCCATGCTTAGTTATTGACCAAGCTTATTCCATAGTAGTTCCATATGATGCTTACCCAATATAAATAATTCAGATAGTGTCTCTAGGATAGTTGTGGCTATCCAGGTTAGTTTTTAGCTTTTAGGTCAGGTGATATTATGAAAGGTATTTTTTTTCTTGAGCTCTTGTGGAAGATGTTTACGTTATGTGGGGTCAAGAATTTGACTTACATGTACTGCACACTGGAGGCATGTTCTCTATTGCAGTGCTTTGGTAGGTGGCCAGTGATGAGTGATATTCTACCTGTCAGTTAGTTGGGCGAGTATCCATGTGCCATCCTTCAGGAAGAAAGGTGCTGTTGACATGGATATTTTGGGTAATTCTATTTTCTTTGGTTTTCCATCTTATGGCAACACACTTTTCGAAATCACTGCAGTCAATTCATCTTTTTTTGCTTTCAAGAGCCAGGAATTCTGGTATCAACTTCTGGTGATGTAATTGTCTGTGGGTTGAAAAACAATCCATCTTTTTAGGCTTTCAATTACAGGACTATTCTGGACTGGGGTGATTGTCTCTCAGCAGTCAGTTCAACCCACTCTACATAATATGGGTAAAATCATGAAGTTTGTCTCCAATCGGGTTGATACGTCTCTTTATCCAATCGAGGAGCGGTTTTTCTCTGGTGGCGAACAATCTTACGCTTAAAAAAAATTCAATATGTTTTTATAAAACATTATTTTTCAGGATATTTCGCATCACTCCCTGGAATTTCAACGGCTGTGAATTACTTTATCTACAATCACTTAATCATACAGATGTATATGTAATACAGATGTTTAACAGTGTTGCCAGTTACTGATACACCCCATTCCATTCTCATATACTTTCCCCATTGTTCCCTTAAATTTCTTGCTTTTTGTTTATCAAATTGTCCTCTCTCTAAATGATATAAGCTGCTTCCAAGATGTCTCGTTTTTTGTGTGTTCTGACAGTTTTTATTTTTTTGTATTTCACTATATGATGTCCTTCCTCTACAAAATGTTTTGGGACAATTCTGAGCTTTCCGTTTGTTTGGGACAATGTTTGAGCAGACCTGTCTGCTATGTATCTATGATATTCCTTTAACCTTGTTTTGATTTTTCCTCTGTTCTGTCCAATATAAGATATATTATTAGATTTATCACAACTTCGTATATGTTGTCCGTCTCTTGTCTCTTCATTTTCTGTTACACTTCTGTGTTCATTAAAAATGTTGTATCCTTTTACCCCAAACATTTTATATAGCCTTTGTAGCTTTTCTCTGGATATACCCCTGAAGCCTGGTATCCGTGTTCTAAACTCAGTAGATTTTTTATCAATCGTCGGTTGCAGATTTATTTTTAAATTTGCTCTTAGATCTAACTTTTCTCCACAATATGATCATTTCCTTCTTCATATATCCATTGCATTTACTCATGTTCGTTATCTGTTTTATTTCGAATTTGGTCTAACTTTTATCAGAATACGATCTTTCCCTTCTTCGTATATCGATTCTTCTCACTCATATTAATTATCTGCCTTACCTCATTTTTAATGCTCCTTCTCAATTACATATTTTCATGGTCATCAAGAACATATTTTCTTACACATTTCGCTTCACCTGTGGTGGGTGTCTCATCACTTTTTGTTAGTTTCATTTAAATCCTCTATAAAAATGTCGAAGTATGGAAGTTTTCATCTTTTCTTGTTAATACGTAGGACATTCTTATGCTCGAGGTATAATTTTTGAGCCGAGCAAATAAACCAGAGGTGCAAAAAGTTCAGCCAAGTTTTTCAGTCCTAAAATGTGGTGAAATGGAGGACGGATGAGCCAAGTTCCTTGGCGACAGTATATAAAAGGAACACTGGAACTTGGCGCAAGGTGGCAAGGTTAATGATGTTCGACTTCGAACCTTAGGTTGGTGGTGGTGGACGTGGTGGGGTTTAGGTCGCCAAGGACCTTGGCTCATCTGTCTTCCATTTCACCACTTTTTAGGGCTGAAGAACTTGGCTAAACATTTTGCATCTCTGGTGTTTTTGCTCGGATTTCACAGTTTTTTGTAAGTGTGTAATATAGGTACTTGTTTCGCTGGGGGCGCTGCCTCCAGAAACCTCCTGACGGGTTTCACCCATAACTTGTAAAGTTTTGGAGGACTGCGCTCCCTTTATCGCAACCAGACTCTCCGAGGGACTGCACCCCCATGGTGAAGATCTTCCCCATAACCCCGTGGTTTGCCCCATTTATTGTAACGTACTCGTGATGGTACATCGTCATACCAAATTTCGTTTCTCTAGCTTCAGTAGTTTAGAAAATGGTTTGGGGCTGCCATTTTGAATCCTAGATAGCGACCTTTTTCAAGATGTAATATTTTCCTATACTACTCTTGATAACACACATTTATGCCAAATGTCGTATCTCTAGGTCAAACGATGTGGAAAATGGATTATGAGGTCCTCCTTTTTGGTTCCAAGATTGTGTCTTTGGAGACATTTTATAATATTTTCCTAACCTACTAATGATATGTACCGTCATACTATATTTCGGTTTTAAAACTCCAGCCGTTTGGGCTGTGTACTCTATGGAAATTTCATTTTGGAGCCATTTTGGATCCAAGGTGACAACTTTTTCAAGATTTTGTAATATTTCCTTACCCTACTAAAATGGTGTACCTTCATACCAAATTTTGGTTTGCTAGCTTAAACCATTTAGGCTGTGTATTCTTTGAACTTTTACGTTTGGCGGTCATTATGAATACAAGATGGCGACTTTTCAAAATGATGGAATTTTTCCCTTTATCTATTTATCATCCTCCACCTTCGTGCCAAAATTCATGTTTTAGCTTATCCCGAATACCCTAAACAATATGAGTGAGTGAATGTTTAGTGTATGAATCAGTAAGCCTAAAATACGAAATTTCAGGTGTCCACAAATCGAATATGCTTCAAGCTACGAATATGAAATTTTGCAGACATGCACATATTTGCCATATCTCCTTAACTTTGAAAGCTCATGTTTCTATCTCTAACATCTTTTTTTTCTTACGGGGCCTCGAAATCGCCGATTTCGCAAAAAACTCTTGTTCCTGTATAACTTGCTTCTTTCAGTGCTGAGTTTTGTGACGCGGAGAACTTGGCTGCATGCACTGCCGTGAATGTTGATAAAGGTCATTTATTGTCTCTTTATTTCCCCTTTTTTCCCTTTGCTTCACCCAAAATGTTTATTTATAATTGTATTATATTTTAAAATAATACTAGTTCAATTAATCAATTCATTCACTGAGAAATTATAATAGCTTTATAATAAATGTGATACATCAAATCTCAAACAGCTTTCTAACACATGATGCGAGAAGTTTAGCACAACAAGGAAACGACAAGGCTAATGCGCTTTGTTTTTCCTTATCAATTTTGCCACAACTCTGTAACAAAGTTGGTGCGTGAAGCTGACCACTTCAAGGAAAAATCAAGGCAACTTTGGCATAATCTTGCGTGATATCTGGGGTGTTGTTCCGTGAGTTTAGACCTTTTTTCCATGTTCTTACGGTCCTTTTGTCCATACACTGCTTAAACTAACGAATAAATGGTTGTCCCCTTCCCATGTTGTTCTCGATTTTTCCAGCAGGTTGCCTGGCATGTTCGGAAAAAACTATTTCTTCAGAATACCTGCTCCTTGAAAGCGAGAACGCAGTTTGCATCAAATTCGTTTAAGGAATTCCGTTTCGATGCTAAAACGCAGGGCTAGCAAAAACGAAATTATTCATTAACAGTTGTATACAACATATTTTGTTAAAAGGCACATTAAGATTTGAAATGCTTATTTTTAATACAACGATTTCACAATAAAATTCAAATTAGCATAATTCCATGGACATTATCTTTAACAGTAAAGAAACAGGTCCTACTTTATTAGCCATAAGTTACAAAATTTTGAGTCCTAGAATCTTGATATTTTAGTACTCAAAGTT
This sequence comes from Lepisma saccharinum, assembly GCA_022664845.1. Lineage (NCBI taxonomy): Eukaryota > Metazoa > Arthropoda > Insecta > Zygentoma > Lepismatidae > Lepisma > Lepisma saccharinum. The sequence goes on along the minus strand of JAGDQP010008297.1, from coordinate 37,141 downwards.
TTGTAACTTATGGCTAATAAAATATGACTTAGTTTCTTATTAAGATAGTGTTTCATGATAAATCGAAATAATGTCCATGAAATTATGTTAATGCGAGTTTATAGTGGATTTTTTATTAAACATAATCATTCCAAATCACAAGTATATTTATTGGACTAAGAATCATAAAAGTGGTACTTCATTTTATAGACTGTATGTAATTTAAGTGTCAACGTATTTTTTATCCCCTAAAACGTTTATTTTTATTTGGTTTCTTTTATCATAGGATGATTCAATTATGTATTTTATCAAAATCATGTTTTTTTCAAATTTGCAAGAAAGTAGATGCAAATCGCAATATTCTCGAATATACTCTTTTGAAGCGATTTGGTTGTTCTTAATTTGTATTAGTTCTTAGGGATTTGAGAAGTAATGCATTTACCAAAGTAATGAAATTTAACTTTTAATAAACGTAATAAATTAAGCAAAAATAGTTGCCTTGATGAGTGATTTAGAAATGAAGTTCTCTATGAATGTGATATCAACGAATAGTCTTCACAATTACCAATATTGTTTTTAATCTAATGCATATTGTAATATATTAATGAATACAGTTACAAAAAGTAAATACACAGAGTTAATGCATGTTTAAGGAGGAGAGTTAATGCACGTTTAAGGAGAGTTACTACATGTAATTCCATGCTATTGGATTCACTATGATCCCAACTCATCCTTTCTTTAATTTCCTGATATCACATTTGCTGAAAGTTTCCTAACCATTTACCATTCTTCCAAAAAGTATCAATACAGTCAAAAAGTTCGAGGACAGGTGGCAGAAATCCGCATGTATTACGTGACGTGGAGATAGCACAAGACTTACGGGTAGCAGCATGTATTGACTTGTCAGAAACGGGAATTGGTGGACACGGAACAAACATAAAGTTTTACTAATAATTGGGCAAATCTGTTCATCAAGGGTACAGGAATGAAGCCATGACCCACTTCTACGTTTTTAGGAGCTCTAGTAGTTTGCAGAAGGTAGAAAGCCGGACAAAGATCGACGAAAGCAATAGTGGAAACGAGTACGAAGATAGAATGTGCAATTTTATCCATGGTAATGGTTCGTAGACCCTTGATGACAACAATAGATGTCAACTACAACACCTGTCAAGCAATTTTGACAGGAAATTTGAGCTTGACCCATGTTACCATGACAGCGGAAGAGGTCGTTTCGTACATGTTAACAAAAGACTAATGTTAAGAGTATATAACAATTTGCGAAGATCTGATTGACAACGTGAACAATAATACAGCACTGTTCACAATCCTAGAACTTTTTGATCGTAATGATACATTTTGTTATTATCAAACGTCAAGTACTTCGATTGGTTCAACTATTATTAGTTTTAAATTAGCTGTGGGCTTCCGTGTACCTCAGATTTGTGAGCGAGATACGAACCACTGCGTTGAATGGACCTGCACGGGACTTAAATCTGTGACTACAAGCACAGAAAGTGAACGTGTTGCCTAGCCTTTCAGATAACCGGCACACTGACTTACTTAATATGTTGATATTTATATTTCCATAGTTATTTCCTACATGTCTTGTCATAGACTTAAGGCACTAATTTAGATACTCAACGTGCACAGTAGCATGCTTTCACTCACTTTTGAAGAAAAGTAATGAATTATTATTTTCGAAATTGAGTATCCAGTATGCTCAGCACTGTAGATTTTTTTCTTACGTTTTGCGATAAATCTTTCTATATTTTGAAATAATATTAATGTTCCCCGGGAGAAGCAGTATACTTCAGTTACTGCGTTTATTATTTTTACGTCATATCCTAAAAAAATAGAATACAAGACCCTGCAGTGGAACAATGTGCAAATGAGATTATGATAAGATTCCAATACTTTCATAAATAGCTTAAAAATTGAAAGTCGAGAAAGGTAGGAATAATCTTGTTCACGATTTATGCAACTAAACAAAGGCGAAAACAAAATAATTTCAATATGTACTAGCCTTTCTTTGAAGAATCTCGCGTCTCGCCCAGTATCCTTTGATTTTCATCATATAAAACAGTCAATAACAAGTTTAGTTTTAAGTTTTTAAAATCTAATATGATTTAGATCATCAATACCTCAGAATTATATTTATAAATATGTATTACCATAACAACAATTAAGAACAATAAACTTATTATTAAATTATAACCAACACTGTATGCATAGCCAACGAATGATCATATCTCAAATGTTGGTATAAAACATCATATAAACCGTAAAATATACACAACAAAATTCATGGCTGAATTGACACAATTCTTTTTTTAAATCACCGGATCAGTAGTTCATTATTAAGCTACCAGCCATTTGAGTAATATCTGAGTAGATGAGAACATTAAGTAGCCATATATGCAGTTAACTTTTTATTGTATGATGCAATACCTACGTACTACCCATATGAGGCAATGTTCTTCAGTTTGTGGTAGGACGCTTGGACTTTCTATCATTTAAGATGCTAAGTTATATTAATCATAATTCAATGCATGTGGTTTTCCAAAGTTTTCGCACATTTTGAACAGCGTGAGCCAATTCTCAGGTAGTATTGGCTGAAAGCGAAGACTAAATTTTCGAAAACTCGATGACGATTAGGGTGTCCCGGGAAAGCTTTTTTATTTGAAATCTATCATGTCTTGGTGACAGAAGGTGTGCATTGGTGGCAGAGATCTGTGTGAGCAATTTCAAATTTTTTAAAAGGTATTTTAAAAATATTTTGGGGGTTCCGCATCGGCATTTAAAATATTAGTTATGCAACCGGCACAACTTATTACTAAAATTGACTCTCTAGTCATACAAAGATAGCGGTGCACGAGGAGGCGAAAACGCAGCAAAGGATATCCCCGACGTGCTAAGAGTCGTCGCACTGAAGAAGATGCAGTCCAGTGAAGTCCACGGCTACATAGCATTGAGAGGCTTAGATGATTGTAGGCCAAAGAGGCGTTATCAGCGGCGGAGAAGAGCAACGAGGAGGTAAAGCACAGTCATTAATATAATCGCCGGCGTGGGTTACGGAGAGACATTACCATTGTGAATCACACCCTAGTCGTCAGCTCCCTTTGAAGCATTATGTGATTATGAAGACCCAAGCATTCAGGTGTTACCAGATGGCTGCTGTACCAGGACTTTTGGTGTTGCGGAGAATAACAATTGCGGAAGTGATTCAATGTATATATCGAAGCATATGTCTGTGAATGATGATTGTTATCATTTTGCATTATTAAGAAAACAAGTATTCTGTGTATATTAAAAGTAAATTAATTAGTCAGATAAAACAACAAAATAATTAACAAGAATCAAATCACAAGTGAAGCCATATAGGGAATGGTTAGGGTTAGGACACCGTTCGGACCCCATATGTGACAGTCCAAGATACCGCCCTATAGGGATGCTGCACATTATTTCTTTGAATTCAATGTATGTGTGTAATAGTGCCACAACGGAGCTCCAGAGGTCCAGAAATAGACCGTCATAAACCACGCTCGCACCCGCACCTCTACTTAGATAACTCAGGTAATAATGCAAACTGTAAATACCACACCGACTCTAAATTCTATACACCGAATCTAAATTCAAAACTCGTAATAGGAAATAAATAGAGATATGTAAAAATATGTTTTTCACTCAATATATAGCATATTTCTTCAGGTATTCGGCATTAGGATGGCAGCTGGCATTAGCGAACTATGGGTGTCAAAAGGTCCCAAAATCGGAAAATTTAAAGAAATTTTCCTAATTTCACTTAAGTCTCTGCGTCTTATTATGTCACAAACCAACAACCTTGGTACCAACGGAAACTGTGCGTGTTGCTGAATAAAATGGCTTATGAATCATAAATCAGTACAGTTATTAGTGGCGCAGAAAAGGAGTGAAATTAAGTGCCATACCTCTATAAGTAAGGTACTGTTTGAAAGTTTTATCAATTCTGAAAAGAACAAGGTATAAACAATAAGAATAGCCCAATTAGGTACTACAAAGCAGCATGGATTTTAGTAGAAGTCAACCTGTTCACTAAAAGCCCTGTCTTCAAAGAGTTAATATTGTCAGTGTACACAAACCCGGGGGATAGGGGGGAAAACACCCAAGTTATTTTAGTTATTAATGGACCATATATACCAGAATACTAGCAACTTCTTCCGTACACCGACTTGCATACTACTCCTATTGTCAGCAAACACAAAGTCATGTAGGCAAGAAATGTATTATCATTTGGCGTATTAATATCGACAGATAAACAATGACATACATAGCACATTCATGTTAGCCAATGAAAAATACCTTATTAAATGATCAATAATGTTATTTAGTATAATATTCTACAACTTGCGAAGTGTCCGATCTTTACAGTTTGATATCTAATCTCCTAGCAAGTCCCTTTAAAATATAATCGTGGCTCATTGAAATGTCTCTGTTTGTTGTAAGATGGACAAGTGTATTTAACCTGTTCTGTGACCCATTGTAATTCAAAGATAAGACTTGAGCCTCTTCAAAAGGCTAAAGCACCGTTCAGAAGTACATGAACGCACAGGAAGGGTAGCACATTGTACAATTTGTAGCTACTTCGATTTTTGGAAACGTTTCTTTCGGGCATTCAGAAAAGCTTGAAAGGGCATCACATGGGTTTATTTGTTTTGGTTTGTTGGCGCAGTGATTTTTCCAGAGGTCAAACTCATTTTTTAAAACACTTTTGCTTACGTCAACATCGTTCTCATAAAATTTAAGCACTGGTTCAACATCAGCAAATAAATTTTCTTGCACAACTCGTGGAAGAAACTTCTGAAACTTTCTTCGTTGTACTTCAAACAATGAAGTAATTTGCATTGTTACAACATCAATATAGGGAATATATAATGAACGTAAACCATGTTCTTCTACATTCTCAGCAGTAACATTTTTCTGTTTCCCACCTTTCTTGGAAAATCGTAAATAGCTGCTGAACTTTGGAAGAGGGTCTTGAAGTGTTCATCTGCATTTTTGCGTCTGGATTTCAGTAAGTTTATTACACTTTTAACACATAGGAGAGTCGTTTGCAATTCCAGTTCAGCAGACTGTCACTGTAGAGACAGGGGAAGAAAAAGAAGTGCACATCTTGTAAAATAAGCACTGCGAAAACAAACTGAAACTTCAGTATGGCACAGAGTAAGAAATTTGACGTTACATGAGAACTGTCTTGGCTTTTTCCTAAACATGTTGCAGTGACTTCACTGGATACGCGAATATTACTAACAACATAAATGAAATGGACTTAACACTCATAAGTACATACGTTTATTAGGTTACGGTTCTTTTGATTCTTGAAAACGTAAAGAAGTGGACTGGACTCTTTGTGAATGAGCTCTTCAAGTATTGATCGAAGTCGAAGATAATGAAAGTCTCTTTTTTTTATAAAGAGAGATCATAAATATCTTTAGATTTAACTTTAAAAAGTATAATTTAATATATTAAAAATATATCAATTGCGTAATTGCAGAAAAGTTAGTGTAACTTTAAATATACGAGATTTCCAATTAAACTTCTCTTAGCTCGGAATCAATAATCTACAATCGAACTATGAATTTGGAGAGAAATTAGGGGTCTCATAATAAGATTAAGTTGCACTAATATTTTTAAATAAAGTCAATCACGTAAGGATAGTTAGTAAAAAATCTGGTCATGGACTCATTTGGATACCATATAACACAGTATCAAAGCAAATGAATGCATTGCAGTCTAGAAAATTTACAACAAGGTTGAAATTTTATTTATTTAAATATAATTTTAAAAAGACCACAATAAGAAGTTCCAGAAAATAAACTATTAGAACCAAGGAATGAAATTAAGATATTAGTTCCGAAAAGGTGTCGCTGGCTACTTTCTGGTGCACTGTTTACTGAGAATTTCCTTGTGAATTCTTAGTCAAATTATTCTCCTTTCAATCCTAGTGTTTTTAAAATAAAATATTCCTATTTTTATATTCACACCTTGATTTGAAATTATGTGGCCGTACTTTAGTTAATGTTGCTTTTACCCATTGTAAAAGAAAACACAAATTTAGATTTTCGCAAGCAGAAATATTGCTGCATGTTTACAAATAATTGAGAAAAATGAAGGAATTTGATTGTTTGTATGAAACTTTATTTTATTGCATGGAACTTTATCGGAACTGTTCACATATGTATATTACTGTGCTTACTATTTATTTGACTTTCTATAATTACGAAGATAACATTTCAAAAATATCAGAGAATTCAGTTACGTTCTAACGCTATTATTTACCTTATTAGTGTGTACAATCTAGATTAATATTCTGTTACCATTGTCCTGTCTCATCATCCTAGATATGTGTTGTCGTTTTTTTTCATAAAAAGGTCTTGAGTACGTCAAAAAGACTGATTTTGTCCATATTCCAGACTAAGGTTTTATTTCTATTGCATATAAATCAACTATTCAAGCAGGTCTCTTTGGTATTTTAGCCTATTAAAACAGGTAAATATTGGTTATTGATATAAAATAGTGCAGTGTACCCCACTAATAATCAGGTACTTGAAAGTATATGCTAATTCGAATCTGTTTCACCCGTTATATGATTTGTTACATACGAAAATTTTACTACGAGCATGTTAAACTTAACATAAAATACAATGAACTATTTTCCCATGTCCGTAGATGAAATTTCCAAGAATATGTTTTCACACACATCAAGGGTCAAAGATAAGGAAAGGGTTAAAGATAAGGAAAATGTCTTTAAGTTTTAGGTGCTGGCGCATTGATATTACTATTAGTCAGAACCCAATAATATTTTATCAAAATATAAATGAGAACATCAGTGAAAAACTTACAATTGTAATAAATGTATGTTATGATATTCTTAGTATTGGTAACAAAAACATTCTACGTAATATTGGAAAGGGGAGTAACTGCTTCTTCTTACGTACGTTTAGGAAAGGAGTAATGGGTCTTTTAAACATAAAATTGTTCGGTATGTTTAAAGGGTTCAGATCGTATGAGAAAACTATGCGTTAACTTGAAAATAAATTTAAAATTAGAAGAGTATTATTGTATTCGGTAGTAGAATGTCTTAAATAATAAATATATAATTTGAAAAAGATAGTAAAAAAATGTAATTTATAGCGTTGTATTGAATACGATTTGATACAAAAGATATAAATGGAACATAGTGGTTAAGAATATGCTGTTATTTTCCAAGTAGAGAATGAAACACGAATTAACTAAATATTGTAAGCGATGGCAATACATAATAAAAATAAATAAATGGCTGTTGGCAAGAAAGAAACGAGTAATCGAACGGCTCTGACTTACTTGGAAGAGCGTTGGCTTCGCATTCGCGAGGTTCTGACTTCTACACCAGCACACGGCATTTCTAATTGAGTTTCACAGGGTTTTCCTCAGTCACACTAGGTAAATGTCGGGGTGGTATCTTCAAATTAGTCCCTAATTGACTCATCCATGAATTCTTTGCCTATTCTTGAGGAGCTATAGTTGTAAGTAGGGGATAACACAATCAACCACATCAGTGAGAATGTGAAGCGATCAAAGAAGGTAAAATCAAGATTTACAATGCCGAGAAAGGCATCATTTTTGAAGGGAGAACTTTTCTGAGATCAAGAGGAGGAAGAAAGTACATTATGACCATGCCAATAAAGTTACACTTGCTCTACGTGCCAGGCCGCTATCGCCACAAGATTACTAACAGTCTAAAACAGGTATATCGTACATCCTATGACATCAAACATCGTACAATGTATGGCACCGAGTACGATCTAGAGTAACTTATGAGATACAGAATATCCTATCAGTCGCTATTTGTATGTTGAAACTTTAAAATAGGATTCTAAACTCTTTGAACTTCTCTTTTAACGTAAAATATAGGTTAGCAGAGATAGGAAGCTTAGTTTGGCAAGTGACGCCCAGGCCGGGATAGAGTGGGGAAGAGGATCGTGGAAGAGATGATCAGGGCCTATTTTAGGTATAATCCTGGCATTTGCCTGGTGTGACGGAGGAAATCTCTGGATAAACTTTAGGCAGGATGGTCAGACGCTGAGATCGATCCCACTACCTCCCGAATGCTAAGCCAACGCTACCACGGCCAGTGGATACATATAATATGAATATAATATTATAGAGTAAAGTAGAACTTATAAATACAAGTACATAATATAAATATAAGACAAATATGTAAGTAATGCACTCAAGTGTTCTACCATGAAAACTTTTGGACAATACTTTTTCTGCAAATAAGGTTTTACTACAGACAGCATTTTGTTCATTTCAAGTTATTTATTTTAAATCAATGTTGTTAGTTCGATAAAGCAAGCTCATGGACAAAACTTGAAGAAGAATAAAAATTGAAGAAATAAGAAGACATTGAGAAGAATATTCTTTTAGCACGTCAGTTTGCTAATTGGAAAAATTCTGTTTCTTTCCACAATTAAATACATTTGACACCAGTGATTTGTTAAATAAAACATGTTTTTCAGGTTAATTTCCTGATAACTATAAAATAAGGCCAACTACGGCCAAATGTATCTTTTTTGATAACCAATTAATGTAATAATTTTATTAACAATAGTACTTGGAAGTACAAATAATTGCCGTTGTAATGCACAAATATGAAAAAATCGACGAAATTAAAATGAAGAACCGAAGGACTATGAAATTAAAATTTGAGTATATACAGCCCATCAAACAGCCTGTCTGAATACACGTAGACAAGATAATACAATGTCTGATTGCTCTATAATACAAATAGAAATCGTAAGAAAATGTGTACTTTACGAAGTTCTACTAAAAGACACTTCGAATGCAAATTTAATAACTTAAAAATAATAGTAAATATTTATTGTAATTCAAATTAATAAAACGGATCATATATATTAGCACATACAACCATGTTTAGTCCATGCGTGTATCACAATTCCAGCTAGACCCCTTATTTCTCTAATGACCAATATGCTAAGAAATGTTATTGTAGGGTATTGTGAAACTTATTTTTAAATTAAATCAGTGAAATAAAAATAAAATACACATCTTAATAAAGAGAAACTAAACGCAAACATTGAAATAACGAGAAATCGTCATTAAATCCATATATAATAGTCCACAGTTTAAGTAGTTTACCTACTAGAAAAAAATAAAACAAATTTCCTAGAAAGAGTAATCTACAGAAATATAACATCCAAAGTTAATACTGATGCTAGGATGATTTTGTCTTTCGTGAATGCAGATGCCACGTTTAGAGTTTCTTCAATCTTGTATCACGAAGAACGGTAGTTCTTCGAGTGACGCTAAGGAACGAGTCTCTTAGGCGGCACTCGCTAAGGAGCGGCACTCACATTATATACAGCGAATTTCGGATCTACCAAACTATAAGCCAGATTTTGATGAGTGAAGTTGTATTTGAAAGTTCTTTGCCATACTAATACACAGAGTTTGTTTGCGGAATCGTAATCAACGCTTCAATACCTTTTAAACGGTATATCACACGCCAAAATCGGTGAAGGCGTTCAAAAGGTATGATCTTTCTAGTCCAACCACAACATTTTCACTAATGATAGAAAAGGACTTCCGTCATTCTGTCTATATTTTTACTTTAGTCCAAAGTGGTTGATATCGGGGGTTTTGGGGGTCAATTTCGGGACCCAACAAGTTGGGATAAATTGAAGCTTATTTTGTTGAGAGGAGTTACCGTTTTCGAGATACGGCCCCAAATCGGCCATTTGTATGAAGACTATGCACTTTTTTTTAATAGGCAGCCATACAAAATAAGTGATATTAGTATAAAAAACCCTAGCTAAAGACAAGAGTGACGCAAGGACTCTACTCACAAGAGAAGTGATATCCATTTTGCGAGTTACTTTCTTTGTGTCACTATGGCGGAAGGATACTAGATCTCTTAATTTTATTACAAAGGAAACACGTCCGTCATAGTGACACTAAGAAAGTAACTCGCAAAATGGATATAACTTCTTTTGTGAGTAGAATTCTTGCGTCACTCTTGTCTTTACCTCGAAGGGGTTTTTATACTGATAAGAAAGATAATGCTTTTAGTGTACTTCCTGGCATGCAACCTGAAAAAAGAGCTTGAAATCCCGCTTTCCTTTCCTATTCTGTTAATTGATAAGTATTTATTTCACAATATCTTCCTAATTAATTGCGTCTACCCATAATAAAAAAGAATACATATATAAATAACTACAATAATATTTTTGACTATGGTAATTTTTACACCTTTTAGTGCTTTTCAAGTTAACAAATTTAGTGACGTAGTGCTTATTAGTTCTAATACCTGTGTTCTTCTGTTTTCTCATTATTGAACGTAGAGCCACGTATTGAAAATTGTATGTTAATTCACTACCTGGTGTCAGCAATTATATGTTAATTCTCTCTTGCACCGTCCATGCACTATCGAAATTGAAAACGTAGTACTCAGTTAGGATCAATACTAGAAAACTAGAATTCATACTCAAAATGTAACACCCTCAGAATACTAGGAAACACAAAGTTAAAAACAATGGGCGAGCAAATACGTATACGACATGAGCCAAAATTGCATAAAGGTTTTAAATAAAATTCCAATAAAAAATTATGATAGCGTATACTATCACAGAGTTAACGGCAGCAGAGTTTCTCATATTTCGCCATATAGGCATATGGCATAACTAATTATAAGTCGCGACATAATACGATACACCGTGCACAGTATGGAAACAGCTGAATTAGGTCTAAGTCACATTAGTGTTAGTAAATGTAATTAACTTTTAAACCTCCCTAAACTTCACCTATATTGTAATACGGTAATCATTGTTGCCTTTCAGTAGTTTAAGCACACATTTTAGTTTTCCAAATCATTGGAAATCTGCAAAGGAAAATGTTTGCTTGAAGAACTTACAGAGCCCTAAATGTTTAAATTTTATTGATAAAAATACAGAAGTATATAGATTTGTAAGATATTTCACGAGGGTTTGGTATCGTGTAGTATTAGTTGGAAGTTATCGATCTAGATAATAATATTCTAATTAGCATTTTAACAGTAATTTGTAACATATATTCAACAGTAGAAAGTGCATTGAATGTTCCTCGCGAACGTTTCAAGTTTTTCTTGATAGGAATTTTACAGAGGCTTTTACGTGTATAAACAAACAATAGGTTTCATAGTCTTCAAAATAAATGTACGAACTACAAAGTGATACTTGACGGGAAAGATGATGTTAGAAGAAATGTATTTCATTAGAAGAAACATATTTGTAATTTCATTCACTATGATGGCTCCAAATTTACAATATGGATGAAATCTCAGTGCAATTTCTACATACAAAAACTTGTCGAAATATCCGTCAAAGCACTTACTCGAACTGGTGAACCATTTCTAGTGAAAATTATCCACTAGAAATACGTACAAGAGCATCTAACAAAAAGCGTCTAAATTTAACAATAATGTGTGGCACCTTTGCGAAGAACCTTACTCGCAAGATTTTAAGCGGATTAAGTGTAAAAAGTGTCACATTTAGTTCCATGAACAATGTGTCAGTAACACAGCAAAATATAAACTTTTCTGTGTAGGCTTGCCTCGATAGTTAGTTATCCTAAAACGCAAATGAAACTTATCTAGAATTTCGTATATTGAGGTCTCACTGAATAAAGGCTTTTTTTTTAGTTTTTGTTCGGTTTTCAAAATATTCTTAGTTTGAGCCTAACTAAATAGATACACTTTTTAATATACTTTTACCCTGTTACAATTGTGCAAAACATATTATTATTTATTTACACGTGAATAACACATAATATTGTTAACTAGAATATATATAGAAATATCTTCATCTTATACTGTTTAATACTTTAACACATAAAACATATCTTTTATAAAATTAGTGTATCCAAATGTAAGAATTTAGTTCTGTACTTGGGTTAGTAACAACTGACTTCCTTGAATTTGATTCATACCCATTACATCGTGATCTTACTTTTCTCATGAATGAACGAGCAACGATGGAGACAAAAAGAGGAATTAAATAATTTAGTTGTTTTAGTTATAAGAAAAAAGTAATTTTCAAACATTTCTTGTAGTAACAGGCCTACAACTACTTTATGCACAGAAATTCCGTAATACTCACATAATAAAACAGTTCTAGACGAATGTTCAAAATTGTGTTGTATGTCGTGTCTGCAAAGAAAACAAGAAATAATAATAAAGCAATCAGTATTCACTATTTTTTCCTATCCTATCAATTATTCAACGAAATGTTTAGACGAAATGAGAGACTTAAAACCGAAGGAATGATAGCATCACTTAATAATAAGTGATATAAAAAATATGAGCGGTAACAATACCGCGGGCAACAACTTAAAATATTTAAAGAATATTTTTAAAATGAAAAGAAATAAACTTATGTTTCGTGCTATACATGAAAGCAAAAGGATGCAAGTGACGGTCAAAAATTAAAAAAACAATAAACTTCCAATTTAAAAGCGAGTGGATGCTAAAATAGAAATAAAGAGCGTTTTAAAAGGATAGGAATAAGTGACTCTTGTAAATAGAAAAACTATATATAACACAATATAATATTGACCCAAAATATTAATATTTTATTAAAAAAAAAAACAAATCTTAACCTTAAGGTGCCTTGAGATGCTACCTGAATCATTTCACTTTTGAGCCCCTAAAATTAAACGAAGGACATAAAATTTGAAAAAAGTACTAATACTATTAGTACTTTTGATGTGCAGTCATTGTACACTTAAGAATATTCCATTCAGTTTAATTACAGTTCCTTACAGTATCTCCAAATTAAAAAGTTAGTATTTTTTTAAATACATTAATATTTTCAATAATTGAGTTATGACAAGATTAATTAGAATATTTAGATTTCAGTACTCGTGATATAATTCCAAATTAAATTGTTACATTTGAGAATGAATTTAAGATATTTCTATTTGTTTATCTTTGTTTAACAAATTCAAATGCAGTAAATGTGTTATTTACCACCAATAATTCAACAGTGGAAATATGCAATGTAATTATTAATTTTTATTTAGATTTGTGGAATGTTTGTATAAGGAATCTAGTTTATCCATCTCTTTAATATTTACACATGAAGAAAGATATTAACTCTGATTTGTTAGCAAGATACACAAAAATCTCTTCTACTTTGATTTACCTTTTTGAATATAAGTTACAATTGTCAATAATACAAAAAAACAGATGAAGTATTCATAATAGCTATGGAAACTCAGACACCATCTGTTGGATTTACATAAAAAAAATAGGTGGTAGGGTTCAATCATATTCTTGAATTTGTTTTATCATTTTACAGTTGTGAACTTAAAGGTAAATCAGAAAGTTACTAGGCAAAGCAGATACCCACGATTGCATTGTATCCGTAAGACTAGCAATAATAATTGTTTGAACTCGTTCATCTTAGTTACCTTCACCACTCTATGATGACATTTATGATGACAGTTGTAAAATACCCGTATCCTTACTCACTGTTTATTTCAAGCACTACCAAATGAACCTAGTCAGTACTGTCAATGAATATTTAATAGAACAAATTACATTGATAGTGCATGTAAAGATAACATGACTGGAAGTTTAGTGTGATCAGTTAACAAAAACGTTTAACAAATGACTCATTACTAGAAACGTAAGCAAAATATAATAAGAAATTAATTTTTTGAACAAGTTAAAATTACTCGTCGCCACAAATAACACAACACAAATACAACTATAATATGTGGATTATTAATTATTTCATGGAAAACCTAGCTACATCTCTGTGTTTAATTATAATTAAACAATACAAAATAAATTTGGGAAATTTAAAGATATCAACTATTTAATTGACGGCAACATTTTATTTTTGCGCTATAGAGGAAACCAGCTCCGATTTTTTAAAGTTTAAATTCGTAGCATATTTTATGTTAATTTTCCTTTTGTTATTTTAATTTTAATTTCCTGATATTTCTAGTTCTAACTTTTATCACAATGATACAAAACACGTCGTGAAATCATTATTAAATGTAAGCCTAACACGTAATGTCTCACCTTTCGATCAAATATGATGTTTTAATTAATCATTAATCGTAGAACTATTAAGCACGCCAAATAATTCCAATTAAAGTATTAATGTTTAATTATAAATTGCTCGTTTAATGTCATTTCGCATATATGAGAAACTGATTTTCTTGCAACTTTAATACTCAGATCAGTAATGCTTGAAATAATAGGTGCCTATGCGATCAATATTAGTTCACGTATAATGCTAATAAGAAAGTGTTCTAAGTAAATTCATTAATATATCAACATGAGCTCAACATCTGTATTTTCAGCTTGTAGTATTTTGTGTAATTCTATTTACATTTTAAAATAGCAAAATTATTTGCAAATGCTAATAAATAGTTCGATATGTTGAAAAGCAATTTAGCCATTTGTTGATTACATACGAAATATTATATAGGTCTTAAAATATTGTCCTTTTCTTCAATAAGGTAAATATCATGGTAAAATAAGTAAGATTTATAAAGGTACCACAATTAAATTCTGCTTTTGTGGTGCTTTTGACCGAGCTAATGGCGACATTATTTTTGTAGTTCACATGGAAAATCATAGAAGGAAATCATGAACGTAAATCTTTATAATCTTAGTACAGAATGCTGATCTGGTATTTTTGTAATCGTATATTTACAGTAAATATAATTAATATCATTTCATATTTGATTTCCACATAAATCTTATTACCTCTTATCTATAATACAGCAAATACTAGTGGAAATAGCCTTATGTTTTAGAATAATTAAACAATTCACCAATTGCAACACTGTCAACACCTTTTGATGTAAAATGTTGACACAACTTAACACTTTCCGAACATTTTTAGGACCAGAAACTCATTCTGCGTTTCTTCCTTGCCTTCTCGGATCCTTAGTGTAATACTGCCTCATTCTCTAAGAGAACAAACACCTTTCTACCGGAGAAAATTTCTTTGGGACAATCTTCATCTGTTTATACTCTATATGATTTCGAAAACGATTTAGCATATATTTTTTGACAGTGCAACTAGGGATTACTTTTCTGGGAACAATAGTGCATTTAATTTTAGAGTGAATATAAACCTTCTCGGAATTCCAAATATTCAAACACTCAACTGGCCCAAAATGAATATTAGGAGAGATTGATGGTCTCCGAATTCACCCGGTCTTAGTCCCATCGAAAATTGAACAATAGAAAATGAAACTAAGCAAAGGAAATTTCGATTACAAAGTAGATTTTAATGACTTCTGTTTCCTTATTTAGTGTTTATAGGACATAGTGGGTCATGAAAATATATCCTCCGCAACATTTCAACAAGGCTTGAAATAGTTGAAACGAGGGGGAATATGCAAAATATATATTGTCTCAAATTTTCATTTTTTAAATAATTATCATTAATTGTTTGCCTAATGCTTTTCAAAGTAAATTCTCGATAAACATATTTCATCCTCAATTTATTCATTTTGAATGCAAACGTTTCATTTAGGGTAAAATCTCATAAATTGTACCGATTGCGTATTTTGCAAATCGTTTGTACAATGGAGGTATCAATCGGAGGGAATACATATTAGTACGTGTTGTGTACCTCGAGGTGTTGTGTACCAGTGTAAACGCTACACAGCTCGAGAAAAATGTTAAATTTCGTATCGGAAGAGGCAAAATTTTGAATGATCAACTAAGTCTCCCTACACTTTTGACGTTATTCATATTTTAAAATAAATAAATTCAGTTTAATATTTTTGTCACCTATGTCGCCTTGAATAAGGTTATATAGAATCACTTGTTATTATATAATAAGACGAAAAGATAACCAATAGTTCTTCATTTAAATGATACAAGATGTCAGTGTTATCTAATATATATGTATGAAGATAATAACTAAATTGGTTCCAAATTCTGATTTCGGAAATGTTACAGTTCGTCACAAACCGAGGGCGCCCGAGCACCCGAAGAAAATGTATATAAGGTGGCCCACGGCCCGAACCACATCTAGCTTTCTTGCTTGATGTTCCTCTCGGACAGCAGTCCGCTAATAAATCATTATTACCCTACCTTTTCTTGTATGTTTTATTGGTCTCTCTCTTATAACCTTATTCCTCAAACTATAGCAGACCTCGTCTCGTCTTTAGTAGACACGCGGATCTCCTCAACATTTCCTTAAGCATTGGCTCGTGTTCTGCAGACGGGTAAACGCTATCATCCAACTCCAGCCCGTCTTCAGCAGACAGGTAGGAGTTTCTAACCTATTCCCAGTGTCGGCTCGTCTTTAGTAGACAGGTGGACACTATTCTAAATCCAGCCCGTCTTCAGCAGACAGATAGGGGTTTCCAACCTATTCCCAGTGTCGGTTCGTCTTCAGTAGACTGGTGGACACTATTCTAACTCCAGCTTGTCTTCAGCAGACAGGTAGGAGTTTCCCAACCTATTCCTAGTGTCTACTTGTGTACCAGTGTAGACGTGATCTTTATCATGAAGACGTGACATGTATATGTAGAAGTGATCTTTATCTCTCATTCTCTCCCCTGTACGTACTAATAATTAATTGCCTTTCAACACGGCATCGGATCATCCCACACCTAGAAGCCGTGGCAGAATTTTATATAAGGATATTTTTGGCGTGTATATTTATATATTCCCCATACTGGACAGTGTTTCATTATACACTACAAGTGTGTGTGATTTTTTGTACATATAATTTGGATTCCTCATCTCATATGTTAATAAGTATGAACAGTAATTATGCGCATTGTTATCATCTTTGGGAAAGAAAGTAGTGTTAAAATCAAAATGGCCATTTATTATAAAAGGTACAATCACTTTTGTTTAACTTCCTCTTGAACAAGAGATCTGAAGCTGGTAATGGTAAAAAAATGTGTAACATTTGCCAGGGACAAGTAACTAGCTGGTATTGCATTATATGCGACGAAACAAAGAATGAAAACGCCATCGAGTGATTGAAGTATTGATCCTGGTTTCATACCAAATGCTAATAATATATTATTATGGCGAGTGTACAAGTGAATAGAAGTGGATGATACTTCCAATAATGTCTTGTGTAAAAAAAAAAAAAAACTATTTTTGTTGAACCGATATTTATACAAGTGATGCAAATGTATCGTTTCCTTATTTCAAGAAAACTACTTAGTTTAACCCTAATATTTTTTTGTTCCTTCAAGCTAGTAAAAATTACCAAAACGGTCATATGTATTACAAGCTATGAAACAAATAGATATACATTATGGTCTTATGACTTTCACCTTATTTCTGTCTTACCCCTTCTAAACTTGTACATTACTAACTGTCCAATACTATTGGTACAATTTATAGTACCTTCTTATAAATTGTACCACTTTGCACCTTCACACATTTAAGCACTAACCACCAATCAAGGAAGCCACTAATTACAGAACATTAATCAATAATATAGTTTCCGCTATTCATCACGATTGTGTTCCATACTTCAAGGAGCTCCCCGAAATCCACATGTTTCTGGGTGAATAAATCATTAAGCCAAGAGTTTAGTGGAGCGTCGTCGGAAAAGGATCTGCCATTGACGGTGAACGGAACAGATCATTGTCCGAATGGAAGAGGTCTGAGGAGTATGCTGGAAGTGATAACTCCTCTATTTGGAGCTTAACTCGTCTGAAAATCGTTTTCCATCCTGGTTGGAGTGTGAGGTTCGGCGTTGTCCATCTGGAGCAATATAGTCGTTTGTCCTTAATAGTCTCCTCAAGTAGACGTAGTTGTTCGCAATACAGAGCAGCATTTATTTGTCACACTTCTGGGAAACAATTAAAAGTGAATGTTTTCTTTTCGATCCCATTAAATGGCCAACAATATGTTTCGTGGATGCAGTTCACTTTTCACACGAGGTGTTCCCTTTCTGTTAAGGCTTAGCTATTGTTTCCTGTGTATGACGTTGATGTACAGGCACCAGTTTGGTCACCCGTAACAATCCTTAACAAAACAAAAAGTTTTGTTCTTGTTGGCGAGCAGAGCGATGATGAGAGGAAGGTGGCACAGGTGGATACATGCTGAGCTTTTTTGTTGGCGCTGAGCATCCCTATGAGTGAATCTGTTAAGTGATGTTGGTATAGTTACAGTCCATTTGTATGGCCAATTGTCTTGTCGTTTGTTGTGAATCCGCATGAATTAACGCCTTCAAACTTACCTCATCAAAGTCCAAATTCTGCCAATAAAGTGTAACGTCGTTCATGTCAAACTGTCCCTTCTCGAAGGTGCGCATACCATCTTTGAGCAGTCCTTTCAGTAAAGGTGTTATCGCTATACGTTGCAGAAAGGTTTTAGTATCCTTCAAGGCTAGCACACCTCGATAAAACTCAAATACCATAATATACCTAAATGTTCGTTCTTCTCGAATTGACACTTTATATATAATCACAAGCAAAAGAAACGCACTAACACTGATGGTTCAAACTTGTGGATTAACAAATTATCATGTTATGCAGTGCACATAAAATAACAACAGCAACAACTAGTTCACAGGTATACTTCACCTTTCTTGGCCGACAGAATTTATGCACCAAGCCAATAGTACAAATGAAAACAAATTCGGACAGAAGTTAGAGATGTCGTTATTGTTTAAAAACAGTATACGATGTATTGTGGAGATACAAAGAAGTACGTGAAGTAAAGTTATGTGCATATAAAAATAATCATGCATTAAAATGATTTCAATCTTCTTAAGAGTACAAAAAATCATATTTTGAAGATTGCCCATTGTGCGCTGTGTAAAAAAAAACATTTTCTAAAATTGAGAGAATAATATCTTGTCTGTGCAAGAAGAAATTTTTTTTAGAGATTAGATATGAACATTCTCATTTAATTGAAAATAAAAGCATGGTCAGTTTGAAAGCGAGTGCACTACTGTTATTTTCAAACTCGATTTTTTTTAAAATTAAATAAGAATATTGATATGTCCTCTCTACAGAAAATTGCTTCTCTGAGCACCGACATTTTTCTCAATTGTAAGAAACAGATTTGTTTAAGATAAGAGACACGAATATAAATCGTATATAGGCTATACTTTGACATAACTTAATAAAAATATATTCCTGAAGGGTGAATGGAATATACTGGAGTAAAAAGTAAAGCTTTTTTTTTAATCTTACAAAATCTTCAATATTATCAAATTATTATTAAGTGAACGAAATCAGAAACCAGTGTAGGGAAAAATATATGTCAACTTCTGACATATTAAGAAATTTACTAGCAAAGTAGCTGTTTATGTTCAGTAACTTATCGGACCAAATATTGGCCATATAAGCAACTATCCGTTATCTGTAATGTTGTAATTTTCTATAACGGAATTAAATGTGCGTTACTGTTACACAATAAGGAATTAGCAATCTGAGTAAGGTTTTCTTTTACTATCATGTTGTAAGGTTACCGTAAAATTATTGCCTTTCGTTAACTGATAACTTTCGTAGATCGTTTTGTAAAATTCCTGCAATGTATTTGTTTCTAGTACATCAAATATTTACTAATTACTTTCCTTTCTATGTACAAAATATTTACTGGTTCTTACATTTCATTTATGATAAAGTTTGTTACACAACACTGTTCAGAAAATAACTTCATAGAGTAGAGAAAAGATGAATTAATTAAACTTGGAATACTGAGTGTAAAAACGTATCTGAATTCCAATTTGAATTTTGTTTCTGTATTAGTTCAAAACTTTATTCAGAAAATTTATTATTTGAGAAATTTTAAAGCAAGGGAATGTAACTGCTATCTTTCCTTTTAGAATCGAGTTAAATTGACTTACAACTACATTATCATTTGAAAACTATCCTAATATAAGAAGGCACATAAAATTTTAATTCACTACTGACATCTAGTAAAACTCTACTTAGCTTCTAAAACGAAATAAACAATAAATTAGGTTATAGTAAGTAGATTTTACATGCTTTCTCGTCCGAGGTAAAACGTA
Organism: Lepisma saccharinum; assembly: GCA_022664845.1. Lineage (NCBI taxonomy): Eukaryota > Metazoa > Arthropoda > Insecta > Zygentoma > Lepismatidae > Lepisma > Lepisma saccharinum. The sequence goes on along the minus strand of JAGDQP010008297.1, from coordinate 17,123 downwards.
TCCTAAATACTGAATATTACTGGAAAATATTATACTATTATGGATATTGGGGATTTAAATTAATCTGAAGGTAAGTTGTAAACGACATGAAAACAATATGCATTCCCACGTGAAATTATTTTCAACCTTTTCACGTCTCAGCTTAAAATAGTGACACAATGTGCACAATTTCATTTGTTCTGACAGTTGGCAGGTTGTTTGAATATGGAAAATAATCTCTTATTTATGTCGGTTGAACAGCGACTCTAAGGTCCCGGGTTCGAATTCCGGCATGGACATGGATGTTTGTTATTGAGGATTTAAACTAAAATCGTCACGGGTCGAAGTCAAAAGTTACTAGAATGACCCATACAAAATAAAGTTGACCAAAGTTTTATTTAATTGAGTTTTCTAAATGTATCCACCCAAAGGATCATATACAACAAGGAAATGAGGACCGACTGAGAGGAAGTTATATACTAATTATGAATATAATTCATTTATTATTATATAAATATTTTATAATATTGGAAAAAAAGAGTTGAAATATTTAAATTAGGATAAAGTTGCAATAAAATATAAGGTTAATAAATTAATTTAAATTCGCTGATGTTACTATCTTTAAATATAGAGGACCTACAAACGAGAATGAGAGTTATTTAGTAAAAGAGTTTGAAAATACGGTTATAAATGAATTCAAATAAAACGAAAGTAGTGTATAAGCAATATACCGAAAATAAATAAATAGTCATGTAGAGAAGATTGGCATAGTATTACCATGTTCAAATAAGATGGGTAGAAATATGGAATGCCAAAATGACTAAGGAAATTAATAGAAGATATACAATGGAATGAAGATTATTTGGAAGACTGAACATTGCTATGTAGACGATTTTTTAATAAGTCCAGCGTAATGTATGTAGTCAGAATGTGTTATTTGCGATGCTCTATGGCTTCGAAACGTGGATATTAAATATACAAACGACTCAAAGGTTGAACATTATATAAAAAGTAAAGAATTTATAATTATTTTATGCTAAATCCAAGGAATACACGGTATTCGTGTTATGTAAATCGAATTATGTATCTAAAACTATTTAGATGGAAAAGCATAAACATGTACCAAGATTTCACATTATTAGAAATTTACACTCGTGTTTATATAAAGCAACCTGCATGAATTATAGCATTTAGCTAGTAATTTTAATTTTCGGGATTAAATAAATTCTTAAAGAGCTATGCAGAATACTAATAAAGAAAGGTATAATACTTACATTTTACTAATAGTTAAGCTAGCAATAGTTATGATGAAAACTAATGTTAAAATTTGGGTAATGGATTTAAATATTGAAAAATGTTTTTCACCATTCTAATTGTTGTTCTAATAATTTAATATCTATAGTATTTAGTAGTTGTAGGAGAGAACTTGTCTGAAACATTGGACTCCTTTTATATTGAACAAGTTTTAAGAAAGTACTGCTCATATTTAACTGAACCTCGCCCGCTCAAATCAAGCCCTTTTTAATATACGAATTAGAAGCTGAAAAAAATAATGTGCGAATTTCTTCCCAAACGTTTTTGACACTGGACAATATTTTTCAGCAAATGTGTTTTACTGAATTCCGCATTGAATTTGTCTCTTTTATGTGTAAAATTTGATACACTTAAATTAAAATGTAATGATAAATTTGAATATTTGGTACGTCCTATAACCTGTTTCAATTTTTGATACATATTTAAATTGAATATGCTGCAAGCTATTTATGCTGGTTTGGTGTTGGTGAGTTCTGCTATTTTTGGACTTTCAAACCTTTCCAATTAAACGTTCTATGTGAATTGTGCCTCTTGTGCTGCAAACCAGTCATCACGCCATCTTCGTACATTTTCGTAAGATGTGAAGCGGTGGTCAGCAAGTGAGTGTCCCATGGATGCAAACAAATGAAAATCGGAAGGAACCATGTCTGGTGAGTAAGATGCATGCGGAAGAATTTCCCAGACAAACGTCGCAATCGTTTCCTTGACCGGTTTTGCTGTGTGGGAGGGTGCATTATCGTGAAGCACAATCACTTTATGTTGTCTTTGGTCATATTCTGGTCGTTTTTCGCGCAAAGCTTGATGAAAATCGATAATTTGTTGTCGGTAACGTTGGGTATCAACGGTTGCACCAGGTTTCAGCAGTTCATAATAGATCACTCCCTTCTGATAATACCAAACATAAAGCATTGTCTTCCGACCATAGCGATTTGGGTCTTGCAGTCGATGTCGCCGGTTCTCCTGGAGTTATCCATGATCTTTTTACGCTTAGGATTCTCGAAATAGATCTACTTTTCATCACCAGTCACAATTCGTTTTAGAAATGATTTCCTTTTGTACCTGGCGAGTAGAATTTCGCAAGTGTTTTTTTCGGTTTTCCTGCTGTCGTTCAGTCAATGCATATGGAACCCATTTTCCCACCTTCTGAATCTTGACCATGGCTTTTAAACGTGTGGAAACTGCTTCTTGTGTCACATTTCATTGATCCGCTAGTTGTTGTTGCGTTTGAGAGTCATCTTCATCCAACAAAGCTTGCAATTCGCTGTCTGGAAACGTTTTCGGTGCTCTTCCACGTTCGTTTCTCACGTCAAAATCGCCACTTTTAAATTTTGTAAACCAGGCACAGCTCTGTGACTTACCAAGAGCATGATCACCGTAAGCTTCGACAAGCATGCGATGCGATTCTGCAGCAGTTTTCTTCAAATGGTAACAAAAAATCAATGCTGTCTGCACACCGTAGTTTGTAGGTACAAACTGCGCCATATTCAACGCTATTAAACATTACACGATGACATGAAAGTTGTCTGGTTGTGAGTTGCAAATCGTTATCAGCAGTTAAAACAAGCAAGTGGCGCCAAGGACGCAGTTTTAAGGTAAACACAGTGACAAATAACGCCGTATACGCACAAATTCCGGTTTTATATTTACACACCTGGTATATGACAAACACTTTTAAACGAGAAGTGATGTGCCGGAAAGTAATGTTTGGATTTCTCTAGCCGTTCGATTCCTGTTCATATCAAACCGTCCCTTCTTGAAAAGCGCATACTACTTTTGAGCTGTCCTCTCACTAATGGCGTTGTTGCCATACACTGTACACTTTTTTAACGTCCTCTGAGGCTAGCACTCCTCGATTATACTCAAACAACTTAATGTTTCGGAAATGTTCGTTCTTCTAGACTTGACACTTTCTATACAATCATCTACAATACACATTCATAAATATTTATGGGTCAACCTGGTGTATTAACAAAGAATCATGTTATGCAGTGAACACAGAATAACAGCAGCAACAACTAATTCAAAGGGGTATTACACCTCCCCTTTCTTGGCTGACAGAATTTGTGCAGAATTTCAATACTACAAATGCAAACAGAAGTTCGTGGTGGAATTATTATGTTTTAACACATTGCACGATGTATTGTGGAGGTACATAGGACGTGAAGTGATTTTGTTCTCATATAATAATATTCAAGTACTACAATGATTTCGCTCTTTGTAAGAACACCAAAGTTACTATTTAAGTGGTTACCTACTTTTGCACACTAGAAAACGGTTTTAAATAATCATGAGAAGAATGTTCTTATCTCTGCACCTAGAAACAATCTTATATTAGAAATGGCATATAAGCATCCTAATTTAATTGAAAATAAGAAAATGTTAGTTTTAAAATGAACTCACTGCTATTATTTCCAAGCTCGCATGTTCTTATTTTAAATTGAAGAAGAATGTTGATGTGTGTAACCCAAAAATATCTGCGTGCACAGATAACAACTCGTATAACAGCCAATTAGTTATCGGAAATTAAATCGGGATTTCCTGCAAAGAGATTAAATTTTGTAACATTAAAGTACTGTTAGTCAGATGAGAAATTGCTAATTTGAGAATAGTTTCCTTTTAAAACTATAAATCTTATTGTATAATTACAGTATTGTCTTTTATTGTCCGAGAAACTTCGCAGATTGTTTTGTATAATTGATGCAACATTTTTACTTCTTGTACTCTAAACATTTACAAATTAATCCCATTCCAACAGCACGAACTATTTACAGATTTACTTATCATATTTTAGGTTTTTACATAACAGTGTTCAGAAAATAAAATAAATAGCTCCATTCAGCATTTTGTAAGAGTTTGATTGAAATAATATGATTAAGGAGATTAATTAAAGTTTTAATATGGGGCTCGTTCGGAAACTACGAACGAGTTTAACGCGTTAATCTCGTTCTCTCACGAAGCGTTCGGAAACCACTTTCGTGAAGTTCGTTCATTTAGTTAGCCGTTCGGAAAGTCACTCTCAGTTAATTTCGTTCGCGCACGAAACGAACTAGCTCTGACTTCGTGAACTTCGTTAAAATTAACATGGCCGCCATCCGCCTGATAAAGTTACCTCGTTTCGCATCATGTAATCTTATTTTTCTTCATCTAGAGGTATAAAAGTATAGCCATGGCTGCTATTTCTGCAGCAGGGAACAATTTTGACACAACTAATGTGCATAGCAGATTAATATAACGGTTTATCGTAAACAATTGATTTATCTTTACTTTCCCATATTTAACACTTTTCGAGCTGTGGATTGCTGTTAGATATCACGATTGCCACTAGATAGCACCACCAGTAAAAGATGAAATTATTGAAGAATGCGTTTTCTAGATGCTTCTTGAGTAAAAGAAAGAATAACTTCATATAGTACAAAATTATCGCGTTTATGAAAGACACTCTCCAGTGCTGTGTATTATAACAGACTTTTCTAATGATTTCAGTTAAACGACAAGTTCTTAAAGGAAGGCACGCTGTTTTAGCTTTCATAAAGCCTGAATAAACCGCGTTCTGTCTTGTTTTAATTGTAATCTGCAAGCAGCATTAGCCTCTTGTGTAAGATGGAATTGAATTGAATTTTACTTGCGACCTTAAGACATCTAAGGCTGAGAGCGGTATAAGATGGACTATCAAGTATTTATTAAAATAGTTGTTTTGTCTGCCGACCGAGCGGTTTGCGACGATAGGCCATCGGATCGAAGGTCCCGGGTTCGAGTCCCGGCAGGGTCATGTGTGTGGATTTTAACATCTAAAGGCGAATCGTGACGGGCCGAAGTACAAAGTTACTAAACTGGCCCATATAAAAATAAAGTTGTTTGGTCTATATATTGGTTTCTCTTCTTGGCAATACAATTTGACTAAGACGTTAAATGTTAATTCCTTGCAATTTATTTTACATATTTTCTGTAATTGGAATATTTTTCTTGTCCCGTAAAAATGTGACTTAGTAGTTGGCGAAGTGATGGAAATTTTGAAGGATATAGAAATATGTAGGAACTTCAGCCAGATAATTCTTATATATAAGAGAATCGATTTATTCTACTGTTGACCAAATGCAACGAGTAGAATGCTACGTTTGTTATACAAATGTAACAAATGAAATTTGAAATGAATAGAAGGTATTTATCCAAAGAAAGGTCTTACATGTTGGTAAATAACGTTATTGTTGGAAGAGAATCTCTCCAAGAAACTAACTTGCTTCGTGTTTTGAGCCTCATGTCCCTGCTTATAACCACACCTTCTATTTTCGTTTATTTCTTTGTTATATTTGCGAGTTGGTGTCTTTCGTTATCCTGCCAACGGTTTGGAGCGTTCGGAAATAACGAAGAAAACGAATTTCACGAAAATAATTTTCAGCGTTAAGATCGTGCATTCCGTGAACTTCGTTATGTATTTCCGAACAAGCCCATGGTTTGCTAAATCACGTGGTATATGATTTCAGAGTGGGATTTTCTTACTGTATTAGTTCATAAATTTATTGACACAATTTATTGTTTGAGGAGGTTTGAATTAAAGGCATGCAATTATTGTTTTTCTTTTCAAGACTCAAGTTAAATTTGGGTACAATTATGTCATAATTTTAAAATTCTCCGAGTATAAAAAGCTGCTACACAAAGTGCTAATTCGATACTGACATCTAGAAAGTTTTCATTTAGCTACTAAAGCAAATAATCATGAAATTCTGTTATAATAAGTAGAAGGTATTTGTTGTTTTGTCTTTGATTAAAGACATACAAAATAATGCATATTACTTAAAAATAATATCATGTTATGGACATAGAGAATTTAAACAATCTGAAGGGAAGTTGTAAACGAAATGAAACCTACATGCATGTTCACGTAAAATTATTTTGACATCTTGCACTTCTAGGCTTGAAAGGTGACACAATGTATACAATTTTATTTCGTTCTCACAGATGGCAGGTTGTTCAAAATTTGAAAATGTTCTCCTGTTTAGGTTGATTGAAACACTACCTAAAGGAAAACATAACGCAACTTTAAACATATTTATTAGAAATGCGTTGTTTGTAAAATAGCCTTATACTAACACCATAGACCTCATAACAGAGCTCTATGCTAATGTGTCTATGCTAATACTCACTAATACTCAAAATCATACGTTCTACTTCTTAAGAATACTTTTTATCAACATTCGAATAAGAACCCTGATGAGAATAAAACTACCGTTTACTTAAGAAATTTAGAAACTTGGAATTCTAAAATGACCAAGAAAATTAATATAAGCTGTAAAATGGAGTAAAGCTAATTTGAAAGATTAGACATTATACTATAAAAAACTAAGTTGACTGATGTATCTCAAGTGTAAGGAATATAGGCCTAATAATTAATCAGTGTATCATATTTGTGATGTTGTTTTGCTGTGAAATGTGATAATTAAAAATTCAAAGGACTTAATGGTTGAAAGTTATACAAAGAATATAAAATTCAAGGGATACATGGTATTCCTATTTTGAGAAACGAATTATGTATCTAACACTATTTAGATGAAAAAAAATGTACCAAAATTTTACATCTTCAGAAATTTAAACTCTAGTTTCTCTAAATCAGTTTCAATCACATCTCTTAGCCAGCTAGCCATCTTAATTTTCGAGACGAAATAAAATATTGAAGGGCTATGGTGAATAGTGATTAAGAATTTCTTAATACGTATATCTAACAAATATTTAACTTAATAATGGATATTGTGATCACAAAAGCGGTAAAAATGTGGGTAAGTGTGAAACAAAATGTTTCCTAAGATTCTAATAGTTGTTCTAACTGTTTAATTTTGGTTGTAGGATAATAATATTGGTTGTAGGAGAGAACTTATGTGAAATACTATAGTTCTTTCATTTATGTGGTATGTTTCAAGGTGTTTTTTCGACTTTAATGTTCATTTTCAACTGAACCTCGACCGTTTAAATAAAGATTCAATTTTCACTTTTGGAAGCAAGAAATAAAATGTGGGAGTTTCCTCTCAACATGTTTTGTATTTTTTTATAAAATGAAGTATAACGAGTTTCATGTTAAATTTGTTTCCCACATTTGTCTAATAATGTGCACACAAATTAACACTGCTGATACCGCCAATAAAATTCATTTTATCTTACCTTCATATATCAATCTCATACAAAATTGTGATGAGGATATTTTGTTCGTCCTAAAAGTTGCATTTTTAAGGTATATACCGAACCTATTTCTGGCAGGGATTTACAACGACTTTGAGTACATATGCTGCACATGAAGTATAATATTTGTTCGGTGTTGTTGGATTTAGCTGTTTTGGGGCTTTGAAAATTTGCTAATCCGACTTTTTCTATAAATCTGAATTTATCAAAAAATGTATCATCATCATCATATTCAGCCGTTTTCTATCCACTACTGGGTGAAGGCCTCCTTCTTTTCTTTCCACATAGCTCGGTCTGCTGCTATCCTCATCCATGTAGCTCCTGAAAAACGCTTGATTTCATCTACCCATCTTACATTTGGTCGTCGTCTCGGTCATTTCTTTTCTCTAGGAATTCAATGTAATACATTTGCCGTAGACGACAAAAAATATATATATTTACCTTTAAAATGTCAACTCTAAAAATTAAATACAATGGACTTGGACTGATCGCCATGACGTAGTAAAAAAGGAAAAGAAGTTACATTTCTAAAATAGGTGATATGATGGTATGTAACAGGTAGCCTAATAATAAGGAAACCTTAAAAATCCAATAAACTCAACAATGAGATCGTTGACATGAAATCATTTTCCGTACAATTAAAGTTCTGTATAAAATGATATTCATTAAAATATGAAAACGTCTAATTATTAACTTTATGCTGATCTTTGCATGGTTTTTGATGATATAATTAAACTAGATTGGATGTACCCAATAATCGGAACAAAATATTATAATAGAATAATTTATCAACACTTTTAATGACAATAATATTTATTGAAGTCAAACACATTCTGACTTCAATAAATATTCCATCCTAACCAAAAGAAACTCAAAATTTTAGTTTAAATGAGATGGACTTATCACAGCTCAGTAAACATAATTTTGTTATCTGAGTAACTAAAAAACTATGCTGGCTACAAATTTCGATCTATGTTAAATTGCACTATAATAACATTTAGATTTTTATAATAGCCTTTTAGTAGATTTAAAAATTAATCTAAATTATTGATCATTTAAATTACTATAACCCGAAATTTGAACGTATATTTTCCAAATTATGAATATTTATTTCAAAATAAAAATAATGATTCCATCATAGGTAGACTTCAAACTATGATTCTAGAATAATATTTAATAAAGCTTGAATAATGATTCAAATTACACAGAACAGTTGTTGATAAGTTAATATGAGGAATTGTTTACAGCAGTTTTTGAATACACATATTATCTTTAATTTTATTAACCAAACACTTTAACTTAACCTCAATAAAACGTTAATACAAACATGTTTTAAAAAAAACATGCTAAATATGAACTGTACAGGGACGTCTAGTTTTTTTAACAGTGAGTTTGCACTCTTAACAAGTAGTACACAATTATAGCGAAGCGCTAAGAAAGTTTCATTTTAAAAACGCAAATAATCAACAAGTTATAATGGTTTTTAGAATACTAAATAAATGTGTCTTTAAAATGCGTTTAAGAGAATATATCTTTTATGGACATCCTCCTTCTATACTTGTACTCTTTATATGTGTATTGAGCTCTATAAGAAATGTCTTACATAATTCTCTAAAAGAATTTGGTCAATTTAGATCTAATTATCTAAGAGTAGAAAAAACAAACTCAAAATTTAGTCGTATATAGTTGATAATTTTCTAGAAAATTTATAATAAACTTATTTCTTAAGTTGGATTGGTCATGCTTTTAAAAACAATATTGCCTTAATTTTATTTAATTTTGCACTAAAAATTTTCTCAATATATCAGCAAGATACATAACGTTATAATAGACTTCAAATTACTTTAATTTTCATTGTTTTACTTTTTTGATCTCCAAGAATATACTAAATTTAATATTTTTCATAAATATGCAACATCACAAATATACAACAGATATTTTTGATAAATATCTGTTTCGCTTTATGATAAGTAGGGTAATTTTGAAATTGCTGCTTTTCAGTTTACGACAATTTACGGGGGTATCAGGTATTCCTAATACAAGTAATTAGGCTCGCAAGATTATTTATAGAGAGATTTTATAGCATCTGAAATCTATGAGGAATTATTTTCTGAGCAATGTGAAAACGTGAGAATAATTCTGTAAGGCTTTATTTTCTAAATAATAATAGCAGGACATTTTAGTTACGTATTAAGTAAATTGTAAATTCGATTAAGTTACTATAATATATCTTTACGAGATAAATACAAGTTAACGAAGATCTTGTTTTATATTGACACCTTACCTGAAAAACGGTAATTTCTGTTAATTTATCAAAGTTATTGAATTATATGACAAGAAACTATTCTCTACTAAAGACGCGTTACGTCTGATATGATTTTGCTCTGAGACTAAACCAGAATTGTATGAAAAAAAAATGTTGATTCATTTCTGCTAACTGGAAGCATCTGCGATAGGAAAACTCTTACTCAATGCACGAGCGTGCCGTTTACAGAAACAGAGGTGACATCTTGTGGTCAACCGCGGAACTATGTGCAGAGAGGCTTGGATGCCAGTATCGTGTTCATCTTCTTGGCACGAGAAAAAAAAATGCTTATTAAGAATGTGGAGAAACAAAATTATTATGGGAATATAAAAAGGACCCTTTGTACGGTATGCTCTAATACTAAGAAAATAAGTAGATGAATCCTTCAGTATCAATTTTATTATGTTTATTATTCAGAATCGGAAATTTTAAGTTTTAGTAGTTCAATTCTTTGGTCTTTTTCAAATCGAAAGATTATACTACAAAATTTCTGATAAGGAAAATAAGTCTGAATTAAGGTAATTACACAGAAAGTTACCTTAAATGCGTAGAATAACAAACATTTTCTAATACATTTAATACTCAAGGATTTATGAAGATTGTTACACACAATGCGTAAGGCCAGAAAAAAAAATCTAGTGCAAGTTAGACAAATGTTAATTTGTCATAATATTTAGATTTTATCATTATAAGATGAAAGTATCGCATTGAATTATAATGCCTTACTTTTTTAACAAAACATGGACGAATAATGAATAAAAATAACTATTAATTATGTAAGAAATAGAAAAAAATGAAAGCCAAATGCTTAACCAAAACACACATATTTTTTCTCTTCGTGAAAGCACATACATAGTTCTGTCTGTATAAAGACAAAATGAATTTTATGGGCTGTAACAACACTATGGCTAAAGCCCGTCCCAAAACTTCTGTCTGGAGAAACTATCATCTTAAAATACATAAGTGAAGTTAACATAAAATTAATTATAACCATATTACAAACTATTAACTTTAACAATAGCAAGCCCTCCATTCCCTACCCAAATGCACCTATAATTAACCAAATACATTCACGTACTTAAAAATTCAATGAATTCAAGAACATAGATAAAATGCATGTAACATAGTTCTCCTTTAGCGGACTCATAAAAGGTTTTGTCATAAAAGGAACCCAGACTAGTGCCTAAATGGAAGCAGGTAGAGAGAACACATTCATTAAGGCTACAGTATAATTGCATTATATACACTCAGCGTTTAACCAATGGCACATTCAGCCTTTAATATAAGCATATTAAAAATATAGATTGATCTTGTTCAGTTCAGGAGTTAAATATATGTATGGAACAATCAATTATATAAACACAGGTAGAGGGTATCATTAATCGATATTGTAGGTAACAAACCTTAGTTATTATGAAGGTGTTTAAATTTTCGACACAGAAATAGTCGTTTAGTGCAAAAAGTTTTGTAACTATGTATATAATAAATGTCGTTGTTCACCACAATGAAAGTACATTGCATGTAGAAATCTGACTGACGCAACTGAAAATGAAATGCTATGTCCAATTGAGGCATACAGGGAGTGAAAGATAAACACTGCTGATCATATGTGAATTTCATTCAAAATAATAAAATTGATAACATGTATAAAAAATAATATTACAATAAAATTTCGTAATAATTGGCAACGAAACAGATAATATGTTATTAAACAACTTTAAGTTATTAATTAAAGCTACTTTGAAAAGCGAAATTTACAATAATAGTCCTAATTTCTAATAAATTAGTAAATATTTGTCTTATAAATTGTTAGAAATAATTTACTGTCATACGAATTATTATGGTAACGCATGCTGGTTCATTTCTCACAATATATTTCCCAACAGAATATTTATTTATGTAGTGATTACCATTATATTTTCTCTACCATTATTGTTTAATTTGCAATTAAATGTTGACAAAAATAATATTTATATATATGAACTTTTCGTTCAAACATTAATTATAATGGGAAATAGAGTTGTCGGTAAACTGATAGCATAAGAAGCACCCAAGCTCAATTCCTGGTTTTGGATATTTTGATTAAGGGTTTCCATGACTTCCATTAATTACACAAAATGAATACTGGGACAATAACTAGAATAAATCCAGGTTTGATCGATTCCAATCCACTTCCCTTTTTTGTTATTATTTTTAAACACATTGAATCTAAAAATATGCTAAATAGAGACTCTATCTGGATATAGCTAAATAAATGAAAATATTTTTATTTTTCAATTTTGTTTACTTAAGTATATAAATCTTCATATTTTACCTTCATTTTAATCTTGTGGTTAATTTGTTTAGAAATAAGAAATTAACCGAGGGAAAATTACACTGGTGCACGCGATTTCGGTTGTTTGAAAATTGATAAAAGTTTTAAACTCTATTTGTAGCTTCAATTTTAAATTTTAAAACTACTTTTGTCTATCACGTACAATTTTTGTGCAAATTGCATAAGTAAATTTGCTATAATATAAGCATTTTTTGGTTTCACTTGCTGTGTGATGATATTAACAATATTTCATATCTTGCAGTTTTCACGTTTACAACACTGGTAAGAATTACTTGGTCTGTTTCCAATATGCGAGAAGTAATTTTGTTCTCAAATTTCCCACCATAACGAGTGAAGAGGTACCCAAAACCATGAACTTATGAAAAACTAAGAATCCAAAAAATCAATGAACTCAAATGATAATTAGGAATATAACAAAATATTACTTTTTTTAAAAAAAAAAATAAAAAAAACAACATAGAATATTATTATTATAGAACAGTGATACGAATAATCAAATGTTTCAGTTTCATTATAAGCGACAATTAGTCCAGAGAATATTGAGATCTTTGAAGATGATTTGAGTGATATTTGTCAAGAAAAAGTTCAATGTTTCGCTAAGATATAAATAAGTATTGCAAACAATAAAAGAACAATTAACAACATAACCAAAATTTCTAAAACAAAATTGGACATAATAAACGTATAATTAAACAGAATACACAAATAATATACATATACACAATCAATATACACATACAAAAACATATAAAAAATAATATACATATAAATATAGAAAAAAGCATACATTTCACAGTACCGGCAATATGCATTTTCTCTATTTTAATTATCTAATATAAATGGGATATTAGTCGCCGTTTTTATTCAGTTAGAGACATACTGAAAATATCAATACCCTTATAATATCATTGTTATACAAAGGTAAAAATTTATGAAGTTCTACATTTGAGTCCTAAGAATAAAATAGAAGTGTAAGGATGCCTCTTTACAGTGGAAGATAAAAATATAAATTAGCTACCAAATGGTTACAGTCAGTGTATCATTTTAGAATTTGGTGTAATATAATACCGTTAGTTACGTATCTCCTATTCTTGAGTTTTGTCACATTAAATATTTTCTTATAAATTATCTATCATACGAATCATTGTGTACTCTATTTTTATACATTTTAAACAGATTCATTTAAGACATTTCTTTTGAATATGAAGGGCTATTTTAATTTCCTTATTCATTAAAATACTAATCAACACGTATAAAGGTGAAAAAATAAAATGAAATAAAGTCAGTGACTTGCGATTTGAAAAATTAAACCTCCACTTCTTCGTCAAACATCACGTGATGACAATAAGCCAAGAACACTTTAAAAAATCAACATTGAAAAATAGTTTAAGATACATTACTTTCCAAAATCACAATTTCAATTCAAGAACTGAATTGCAAAACGTCCCAAGTCCACCGGAGTAATTTTTCCTTACGGAACAAAAAAAACAAGGTCTTGGTATGTTATTCTATTTAGCTGAAGTTATTTTGTATTAGAAACAGGTTTTAGAGTTGGGATTAGGATGTAATTTTTCTGAATGACTATTTTTTTCGGTCCGTGGTGGGGTGAGGGAAGAAGTTAATCGGTTCTTATGTTACAGATGAAGATCTTAAGTTCGCAACTTTGCGCTTCTGATTAAAAGAAAGAATATTCATAGATTTTAAGCATCTGTAGCATACGATAGAAGAAAGGATGTTTAAAGGAGTCGATCAGGTCCTAATTGGAAGATACAATCCAGGCATATGCCTGGAGTGACTGAGGAAAACCCTAAAAAATTTCAGTCGGTATGACAGGCCGCTGGTATCGAAGATAGGTTCAACCGAACACAAAGTGCTACTAATTGTGTTAGTGCCTTTGAATTTTGATCATTAGACAAAGTGTCAGAGGGTAACGGTTATGATGTTAATCGAACGAAAGCTGTTACTTCTACACAAAAATTGCCGAGAATTCATTTCCTTAGCTTTAAAAATGCAAAATTCTACATCAAAATTGCATCGCTAGTACGAACATTTAAAAAAAAACAAGATTTCAAGTCAGGGCGTCCATTTTGCTGACGTCATCAAAGGTGTCAGTTGCCCCAGTGTGTCTCAGCAAAATTTCAAAACCAGGTGGATGTATAATCTGTGTGTAAATTTTGGCGCCGGTAGCCGGAAGTGAAAATTTTTAGTCCATTATGCCATTTATACCACCGACTATTATGATAACAGATCTAAAACACACAAAAATATCTAACATCGAGGGTAAACAAAACAACTGAAATCCAAAGGGTGACAGACGCAGAAATTGGTAATCACGAAATCACTCAATAATCTTTGTTGTAAGAACTTTCTTAAGGAATAATATTTTGATATTTGCTTTAATCCTTATAAAAGTTCAAGTAAAATGCTTGTGTTAATTGTTTATTATATCTAAATCTATAAGATAGGAATCTTGATCATGAAACGTGTATGCAGTACTGATCTCCAACGATAAATTAAATAATAGCTTATTTTTCTTGAGGCCTTGCATTCGATGATGAAATTAAAATATATACCTTAATGTAGAATACCCTAATTGCACAGTCAAAAACGATTTTTCAACATTAAGAATAATATCTTACATATGCACTGAAAAACAATTCTTTTAGAAATGAGATATCAGCATTTTCGTTTAATTTAAATTAAATTATGACGGTTTGTAGATAAGATTACTGGTCTTATTTACAAACCAATATCCTCTCATTTTAAATAAAATGGCAATACTGCTATCTAATGTCTACGAAAATTGTTTCTCGTTGCACATACACGGAGCGGCCGTGGTTCGGTGCTGGAACGTTGGTTTAGCTTTTGTGAGGTCCTGGGATCGATCTCAGTGTCAATCATCCTGACTAATATTTAAATGCTGGATGCTACCAACAAAACATGCCCTGGCCGCCTATCTTTCACAATAATCTCTCCCTACCATATCCCGGCCTGAGTCACAGACGCCTAAAGGCCTTAACAAAAATTCTTTCAATGAAATTCATTCGGTGCACTTACAAAAAAATCTGTTTTTAAGAAACCGTTTTCTATCATGTGAGAAACCGTTAAAAGTACACGAAACAAAATCAGATAACATATATTTTCTCCAAAAAATTTGTAAAGATTCACAAGATACAAATCTAGATCCATGGTTATAACCACATTTCACCGAACGTATATCAAAATACGAATTAAACTATAAAAGAATGATTGATTTACTCAGTGAAGTCAATCTGTTCAAAGTCATACAGGTTTACTTTCGTGTAAAACTAGGGAAAACCGTTAGATATTTTGAGAGTTTCGGAGCATGCAGGTTTAGTTTAAACCAAAACATACATGATAGGAATTTTAACCACCCATAAGAATATATTTAAATATTTCCGTATCTAGTTTGTAGGCTTTACCAATCAATAAATAATTATATTTCCGGATGAAGTTTGCTTTTTCTACTAAAAACGTGAGCCATCTATTACCCAATATTATACTCTCTATACCACTCATTTTATTTACAAAATAATTATTCCTAACACTTCCATGAGTACAACCCAACAGGTAGTGACAGAAAACATGTTACGTAAACCACACTATAATTAATTACGAAAACAGCTACTCTAGTTGATTGAGAGCCGGATATGGTGACACGCGGAGGAATACTAATGAGGAATACGTCACACTGAGATGGCATTTTCTTAACTTTTGCCTTCTATTACTGTTTACAATAAGCTACAGTGGGCTAGGTTAGGTTAGAAAAGTCAGGTTTCATTATACATGTATAATTGACAATTAGTTACTGCAATCTTCATCCATGGCGGAAGCTCATATAGTCCCGCATGTATCTACGTTTATCCCCTTATTACACTACTTCATGCAAATTTATTCTAATTTGCATTTTAGCACTGATACACACCCTTAACATTATATTTCTCCTGTAAAGTTTACTTTCTTTGGAGTAGATTAGGTAAACCGACTCCATAGTTTCTTTCCATAAGATTTATAATTTGTTAATATACTGTCTTCGTTCAAAATCGTACTGAACTTTAAATGCGAATAAGTAGTATTTGATGCTGCCATCTGTCATCTAAACTTCAAACCAACTGGTACCATTCGGCAAGTATTGGCGCTGAAGTATGTTAATAAAATTAATCATTACTTGCAATGTAGGGTTCACAAATCAAATGAGTATTTAGCTACAAGCGTTGCCAATGTTTGTGCAAAAAATTGTGTGCAACCGACTAAATGTAAAGAAAATTGAACAGAATTTCTTTAGATTCAACTCCAACTTCAATTTTAAAAAATATAAATAGCATCTGTATATATTTCTCAAAATGCCTACAGCTGTGAACTAACTAATTATGAAAATTCTAAAATACTTTTCTACTAAACACTAACAAAAGTAATAGAGTTCTTAAATACCAAAAGTAATACAAAGATGCTTAAATACTTCGATTTTGCCTTTCCAAACCGTAAAATGATTGAAAGTCCTAGCTAATCAAACTATTCAAAAGCACTGCAGTAGGAAATACTACTGTTATTAGTTTTCTGGCAAAAGGGTTTCCGCCAGGATTTTCAGTTTGGGATGTGTAAAGTCAAAATTAGGAGGGTGTAAGTGAAGTTTTGTACAGTTTTTATCAATTTTTCACAGCAAAAAAAAATAAAGTTGGGGGGAGGGGGTTATCGAGACTTTGGGGTGTGAACACCCCCCTGTGCCTGGCAACCAGAGTATGTCCTAGATTCTAGATAGCAATGTATACAAGCACTGTTTTCCTGGTGATTATAACATTCACAAAGGTAAGTCACCTTGCTATGCTCTGACAATCAGAATGAAATTCGGGTTTAATGTATGAGATAGTGAGATGAAACGTCTAGAATGGGTTTCCCAATTACCGGATTCCATTGAAATTCAGTCACTATCGGATATGCTCAAACTCCACAGGATTAGCTCTTACCAGGCTACTACTGCCATTAGAGTTAAGGAACATTTAG
>JAGDQP010008296.1:39196-63592 GCA_022664845.1 Lepisma saccharinum | reverse complement strand
TCGCGCCAAGTTCCTTTGTTCCTGTTACATGCTGTCACCAAGGAACTTGGCTCATCCGTCTCCCATTTCACACCTTTTTAGGGCTAAAGAACTTGGCTCCACTTTTTGCACCTCTGGTGTTTTTGTTCGGATATAAATATACATAGCAGATCAGAACAGGAGAAAAGAAATTTCAGTGACTTCATACAATTTCAAACATCAAGAACCATCCATCGCATTCCCAAACCCACCAGACCCATATCCAATATCACACCCGATGTTGTAATCACATCATCCCAACTCCTATCCAGATGCACAATTGAAGTATTAGATCCACTAGGCAGTGACCATGTCCCCATTAAGCTCACCATCAATTCACCCCATCACCTAAACCAAGAACCAAAACCCCCACCTCGAACAGTTCTAAGATTCGATAAAGCCGATTGGGACAAGTACAGAGACTACATAGAACAGCATACCAATCATCTCAATCCACCTGAAACTGAGGACGCCTTATACACCACTCTCGACCAAATTACAAACACACTCCAACAAGCTTCAGATAAGTTCTTACCAACGTCGCAAATACAACCTCATCGCCCAAACCTCCCTCCACAGTATCTTCCTTTAATCACCCGTTCTAGAGCATTATTCAGAGACTGCCAACGAACACAAAATCCAGAATCCTTACGCCTACACAGACAATTACAGCGCGCAGTCCATAATTACATTAAGGCGTACAACCTTAGACAGTGGATCAAGACTTGTAATACATTAGGATATACCACACACCCAACTAAATATTGGAAACGGTTTAATACACTTACAGGCAAATACAGTAAAACTACATACTCCCTAATGCACAACCGTGAAGCCCTTCACTCCGACTTAGACAAAGCAAACTCGTTCGCAGAATACTTACAAGAAACCTTCACCCCAAAACTTCCATTCAACCCATTTCGTCGTCATCCAGCAGACACACTCAACCTTAATTCACCTCATCTTCAACCTAATATCGTCCATCCTGTACCCGATCACCCACTTACTGCACCAATCATCACCCAAGATATCACCCAGGCTATTGCGCACAAACGAAACTCGGCTCCGGGCATAGATCGAATAACGTACCGTCATATCAAAGAAGTTCCAATCCAATTCCTCCAACTCCTAGCCACAATCTTCACATTTGTACTCCGCACTGGATACGCACCATTCCCATGGAAGACATCCAAAACCCTAATGTTTCCTAAACCAAACAAACCACCTAATACTGTATCATCCTACCGCCCTATAGAATTAACTCCCACATTTAGTAAGACATTAGAAAAAATCCTTGTCACCCGACTACATACACACCTAGAACACCACGATCTGTTACCTTTACACCAAGCCGGATTCCGTCCCTCATTCAGTATAAACGATCAGCTTCTTCGCCTCAGTAACCTCATAACTAATCATTATAATATCTGCTTTCCTTCATGCTTAGTCCTCTTTGATTTAGAAAAAGCCTTTGATCGAGTTTGACATCGAGCACTTATCCACAAGCTACGCTCCTTTCTCCTCCCTATCACCTACATCCGATTCATCTTTAACTTTATCTCAAATAGACTAGCTTATATTTGCATCAATTCCTCATTTTCACATCCAATCTTCCTACACTGTGGTGTTCCCCAAGGATCCTCTCTATCGCCTCTCCCATATCTTCTATTCGTAACAGATCTCCCTCCTCTTCCTACAAACATCCATATCTTTCAATACGCCGATGATACAGCTTTCCTAGCCCTAAGTTAGTCCATATAACATATAAACCGTACCATGAATGAAGCAATCCGTATCTTCACATCCTGGTGCAGTAAGTGGGGACTCACTATTAACAGTACTAAAACTCAAGCCACTGTTTTCATCCCACCGAAAAAACGTTCCCGTGTACGCCGAAATCCTAGACAATTAAACATCTCCGTTCATAATACACTCATTCAACCATCAAACAAAGTTACATACTTAGGCCTTATTCTAGATCACCATCTTACCTGGCGCCCACACCTCAACAATATCATAAGCAAAGCACACAATAGACTGAACCTACTAAAACGCTTAACAGGTACCACATGGGGACTAAAACCGTCTACAGTCATCAACACATACAAGGCATTCCTAAGACCTGTATTAACATACGGTTACAATGCGTGGATCGCCGCAAACTCAGGTTACTACCATAAATTACAAGTCCTAGAAAGACATGCATTAAGAATCGCATATCGCGTCAAACTCCCCAGTCCCACACGAGATCTGTATGAACGTATTGATTTCCCACATTTACTACAACATCTTGAATCACTTCGCCTAAAATTTATATCTCAACGCTTCGAACACAATCACCTTCTCCTACACGATACCATACAATCTCATGAACAGTACACACCCCGAACACCTATCATACACACTCCACTTTCTCTATTATTCACACTGTATCAATTCACACTGCCACCAGACCACCGAGATTATGCATATCTTTCATCCTTTTACGAGTCAAGCATACCTCATTATCTAGCACCACCATACCATGCACAGTAATCATCAATGTATTAACAGGGCTTCACCTGTCTTCATATAGTTCAGAGTAGCCCCTGAACAAGAAGAGTCATCCACTTGTCTTAAATAAATGTTTGTGTTGTGACGTGAATTGCACTTCATTTTCATACCTCATATTCAAGATAACGTGTACCAACAGTATGATTATGAGCATAAGACATAATGTCCCGAAAATAATGATTGGAAATAAAAATAAAGTATTCCATATAAATAAGAACCCCTTAGCCCATCTGCCAATATCCCAATCCCAACCTGAATCCATACTCCACTTCCCAAATAGAGAGTGTAGCTCTCTCGTGGGTGCTAGCCTTCTGTTAGCAAATAAAAAAATGCACTGACTTAGAGGAAAATACAGAAAAATATGTGAAGAATGTAAACCCTCTCAATTGAAGTATCCTACACATCTTTTGAACTACAGGCGATGCTTCCTTAAGCAGCTGGAAAGCGCTTGGGAAGTCGGCACAGCTCCAGCAAGAGTGCATTTGGTTAGCTGTCACCCCAAACACTTGTATCTTTGGTGGTTTGGGGGCATGCTAGCTACTTGTGGGAGCAGTGAGGCTATGCGTATGTCGATCTACCGTCGGGAGCCGAGTGAGTAGATGATAGAAGGAAAATTCCCCGCGCATGTTGAGCGCTGGCGTCTAGGAAAGAGTGTCCAGGGTTTACAAGTTAGTCTTGCCAAGGAAACACAGTAGCTGAGTCCGAGCCGTTTCTCCGCCATAGTAGGATAGAAAGCTAACATTTGTAGTGGAACGTTGTTTGACTCAAGTGGGATAGAAGTCACTACTCTTGCAATATTGAACTGATCTTAAAATTGTTGTCCTTACCATAAACTATTTTATTAGTCAGAATATAAAATCAACGTAGTTCTGAAGTAAGGTTAATTCGAACATTTAATCTGCATTTTGTACACTGGGTTAACTAACGTTATTAAGAGTAAAGAGATAAAAGTCGAACGTGAATTCAACTCTATGCAGGCTCCTACGCCGTGAAACATTCACAAGTGTTGATTAATCGATTTCAGTATCTCGCGTAGCAAGAATCGTTGTCAACTACCGAAACATAAAATTTGAATGCTTTTGGTGTTAGAACAGTATATAATTTAGCCATCGTATTCGCATAATCAGTGTTTGTAAATGTTTGACCTTGTTTGCAGAACATATCGTGTGAAATTGAGAACATTACGTTTCACAATATTCAAACATTACGCAAATACTTATAGTGCGTCAATTAAAAGTTTATATATACTTTGTTTAATATAACGAATATGCCTACACAGGAGGAAAACCTATTCACACAAGAGGAAATAGCCGAATAGCGTACACTTGGGAGAAACTCATTCACGCAGTGAGAATAAATTTTAGTGTTCGATGTATAAATATATGCATGAAGATATTATCCGTCATCAAGTGCATTTCTTAAATAAAGTTGTTAATTGTACATTCTCAATTGATCAACATTAATGTGTTATAACGTTCTAATCGTGTGCCGTGCTAGAAAGACAGTAGAAAGACACGTGTGCCGTGTTCTAATACATGCCGTGCTAGAAAGACAGTATCAGTAACGCACGAGAATAATTCTTTCTCACGTACATAACGTAAATGTGATACCAATTTGTTACTCTAATCAGGTGCAATATTCTATACCAGTGCAACACGCTTATGCATGAAAATTACAATAAAAAAGACGTACTGCAAATAATTTGGTCTCGTCTACATTCGTTCCAGCTCAGTGCATGAGTATCCTGACTGACAGACGTCTGATTTACACATAATTTCCTAATAAGGATTATCTCTGGTTGCGCATCAGCTCAAAACACCAAGTCCTTGTGACGGGGATACGAAAACAAAAGAAACACGTTACACCTTGTTTTATATCTTATGGCTTGCATTCGCTACAGTTGCAGAACGAATCTTGATTCATTCCAACCTTTAGGGATCTTTGGTTTAGGCCAGAATAGACTAAGGAAAATTAACGGAAAGATGGTGGCCAAGGCCTTACTTAAGATACCATCCCGATATTCGCCAGAAGATGCGCAGAACGTCTGGATTACTAATTCATCAGCAGGAATTCAATGGCTTACAGGGCATGTTGTTAAAACATTCCATCAATTTATCCTCATTCCACCATCATTTACGTGCTACTTCTTCTCTCAGTGTAGCCAACTCAGAACAAGAGTTAAAGAAAATATTGTAGAATAAAACTTCAATCTTGTAAGGGATTTGCGTTATGATAAACTGCTTTTGAGTCTACATTACAAATATTTAGAGTTATTTCCTATAGGATGTACAGAATGTCAAAAAGTTCTACGAGTTCAATATTGTACTGTGTAAGTGTTTAAACAGCACTGCTCATATTTGCCTAATTCTCTCATCAGAGAATCATAATGTCAGTTCACATTAGAAGGAAATTTTAATCTAATAATTGATCAGTCGCTCGCTCAGTTCTTATAACTTTGTACCTTTGGTAATTAAACTGCTACATTTCTGAATCGATTATCCACTTTTTTGTTCAATTATAGTGGTTGTGGAGGAGAAGGTTTAGAGATTAACAAGAATTGTATAGTTGCCATAGTAACTGTTCTCAAAGAAAAACTGATTTTCACGAATTAGGCAAGTACGGTTGGACCTATTATATCCAAACTTGGCATTCTGATGGAGTGGACAATCCTCCATGTTTTAGGTGCATCAAAACTTACCCATTTTTACAGTTTCCATGGAAACGTGACGTAATCACTAAATCTTACATTCGCTCTTCATGTGAGAACGGTTAGACTAATTTGCTTCAAACTTGGCATGATTGTGTGGGACTGAATGACTTCAACCACATCAGAATGATAACGGGACTGAATTATTAAATAGATAATTGCGTTGGAATCAATGAGTCGATGGAAGCTAAATTTCGCATAACGATGTAATAAAGTCCTGTTAAGGTTTTAACCACTTTAGAATGTTGAAGGACATACTGTCTCCATAGTAATGATTCTCTCTCACAACATACATATTGAGGAATATATACATTGAATATCTGCTATTATAATTGAACTATCAGAGTGAAATAAACCATGAGTTGCTGAAGATGGCAGGCGAAGCCTGCGATTGCAATCAAACTACCGATTAAGTATCAGAGGATACATATTCCGGTGGCCAGATGACTCATATTCGTAATAACAATATCATATGAGGTAACAAATGCATTTCCCATATTAATTATACAGTGCACAGTAGTGGAGGCGACAAGTGAAGTACATGCACATGCTATGACGCGGTATTTGGGTCTAACGTACTAAATGACCGTACAAATGTGATAGAATATGACGTCAAATATATCGATTGAAATACATTGAAACATCTGACGTTCTAGTTGAGATAACGGAAAGTAATAAACGATGATATGCAGCCTACAAATCCAATGTAACTATCGACAAACAACGTATCACGTGATACAGCTTGCCGCCGTTATCTGAGCACAAAATTAGATTTCAATATTTCCCGTTTTACTAGGAGTATCGAGCTGAAATAAACAATTGTTTAGTCGAGAATTTCACAGATAACTTGAAATTACAAAACTTTACGCGTAAAAGGAATGTAATTCTCATATACCATAAATAACAGAAAAAATAATATAGGTGAAATTTCTGTCTTATTTAGAGATGAGGTATATGAAAAATAACTTCAGATTCGTATTTTCCATATCGAGATCGGAAAGGAAAGAGGATGCGCTAGGACGATCAGACGAACCTTCAGGGCGCCATTTTCATATTTTTCAAAAAGAAAAACAATATGCTAGAGATGTGGAATAAACAGCGTTTGGCATAGAGTATCACCGTAAATATAATAGCTATCTCAGAATAGGAAAAATACGTGACGTCACTTAGTTAAGACGGCCATTTTGAATAGTATTTAGATTTTAGTATCTCGCGTTCTAATTGTTGTATTAATATGCAACAAATATCTTACTTTGGATTGCATCCAATGAGAGTAGCAAGAAATATGTGACGTCACAAAGTACAAGCCTCCATCTACGACTACGAACACGACTTGATGATGACTTTAAATGTACGAAGTGTCGAGCTAAAAGCTCATGACTTCCATGTGATTATTATGGCGGGATGTGGGATAATAAATAAATGAGTTGATTAGGGAGCAACTGTCGCATCCCTAAGGCAATGGATGTGATGCATAGTTGACGAGGCGAGGAGAGAGGAAAGCAATTGTATAAGCGAGGCAACGATGGTAAAGTAAGTCAGTGAGGCTGAGTTGGATTAATGTTCCTTCCATAAAAAGTAATGATCATGATTTGGAGTTGGAGTGATTAATCATGAGTTTCAGACAGGTGGTCTGTGGTGTAAATAGAGTGGTTATCTAGAATGGGGCATGCGGTGAGTATGACGGATTGGTTGGGCAGTGCCCAAGGTGTTCAAGGTAGGATAAGGTGAATTGTTGACACGGTTCCAGAAGGAACGGCATTGAGAATCAATGACATCTTTGAGCATGGGAAGAGACAAATCTTCATGGAGTTGTGCAATACGTGTGTCTCTGCTATGTCCTGTGATCATCCTAGCTGCTCGATTTTGGACACGTTGGAGTTGTATGTGATGAGTTTGTGCTGCATGTTGCCATGCAGGGCAGCATATGTCAGAAGAGAACGAATCATCATGACGTAGGTGTTGAGTCTAGCTTCAATTGTAAGTTCACGACTGCGAAGTATTAGGTATAATGCAAGGAGACGATTAAGAGCTCGACTGGCGATAGTTTTCAGATGTTGACCAAATAATAGAGTTCTATCCAAATCAATTCCAAGGTAGCGTGCATGTTGACTATATGGAAGTTGCGTTCCAAAGAGCGTGAGGGGTTGTAAAAGTCCTGTGTATCGTTTGGAAAAGTGAACAACAGTGGTTTTGTCAGCGTTGAGCTTCATTCGCCATTTTGTAGTCCAGTCTTCAATGGAAGTAAGATGTCTTTGGGCATATAAGTGGGAATAACGGAGATTGCGAGAAGAAGCGAAAATAGCGGTGTCATCAGCGAAGGTAGCTAGTTTGGTGTGAACATGGGTTGGAATATCGGAAGTATATAAATCAAAAAGTAACGGTGCGAGAACAGATCCTTGAGGTACTCCAGCGGTGATAGGATGAGTGACAGAGTCGTAGCCATGATAGTTGACATAGAAGCTGCGGTTGTGTAAGTACGATTGCAAGATGCGAAGATATTGATCATGAAAGCCCATTTTGCTGAGTTTGTATAAGAGTCCTCGATGCCAGACACGATCAAAAGCTTTAGAGGTATCCAGAAATATTCCAATGGTGTGTCCTTTGTTATTAAATTGTAAAGTAATTTCCTCAATCACTCGCCATCTTGCAAAATAATTAAATTTAAATATCTTACATTATTGTAGTCGTACCTAGATTGAATAAAGTAAGTTTAGCTCAGAAATGGCACCGGGAAACCTATGGACCTACGTTAATCAGGATAACATGTGACGTCACATACTTTCTGGTCAACATTTTGAAAAAAAAATACATTTGAATATTTCGGAATCTAATGATAGTATAAATATGGAATAAACGATATCTTGCTCATAATTTCATCTGAAATCAGAAATTCTAATCAGAATAAAAAGATGTGACGTCACTAAATACACTTTGCCGTCTTGGGAGATATCTAAATTTCAATATTTCGTATTCTAATAGGGGTATCGAGGCGGATCAAATTATTTGTAGTTCAGGTAGTCAAACCTTGCATGCTTAAGGAAATGTAACCCATCTTGGGAGGTAAAGCGACCCTGTTCCCTACCCCGCAAATATACTTCAACACTGGCAACCTATAAGGCTTACTGTTTTTCTTCGCCCACCTTACTCCTGTCCTATTTACTTTGATGTAAAGTACTCTGATTAAAATTATTTTTTTTCTGTAACGACATTCTTACTTCCGGCAAAATAATCTGTTTCGCTTTATAAACGTCAATTCGCTCAGCTTAATTTTGTAGACATTGCCTAAGATAGATGCGTTCTAGTAATAATAATAATCTTCATTTAATTTATTTGAGTGCTATGAACAGCTGGAAGGCCAAGATAGCACTTGGTCAATACACGTTAGATTACAACTTAATTGAATAATACAAATATGGATACACGAATCAAACGACAAAACTCAGACAAACCGAACTATAACACAATATGAGGCATGAAATAAGCAAAAAATAGAAGTAATTAAATAAGTAATACAAGAAACTTGCAGAAAATGCCAACACAAAAATGTACTAAGAAATAAACTAATAGGATTCAAAATAAAAAATAATAACAATAAATTTGTGAGATGAATTCATTTTTCTTCGTCTATGTTACCTGAAGTTAGAGCACTCCATCTTAAACATCACACACTCTAAT
Organism: Lepisma saccharinum; assembly: GCA_022664845.1. Classification (NCBI taxonomy): domain Eukaryota; kingdom Metazoa; phylum Arthropoda; class Insecta; order Zygentoma; family Lepismatidae; genus Lepisma; species Lepisma saccharinum. Next base: position 54,636 of record JAGDQP010008296.1, on the reverse strand, counting down.
TCATAAATTGCTGATCAGGCTCGAAGCCAGGACGGTCTGGGGGGCTCAGCCCCCTTAAAATTATCCTAGTCTCCCAACCAACACTTTACAAATATGCATATGGTTTGTACGTGTAAATATTGAAAGAGCCTTACCCTCCTCCTAAATTGGCTACGATCTTGAGTAACATACACTATGTGATCAAAAGGATCCGGACAACCATTTGAAAATGAAGTACAAGTTTGGGCCGCCTTTCATCGGGAACACTGGTACTCAGTACTGTATTGCGTCACCCTTATCCTTGAAAGATTGAAGCCCATTCCTATATAAGCGCCAAAATGAGAAAAGGTATCGATATGGAAAGGTATGGTCTAGCACTAAGCTGGAGATCCTAAATATCTCAGAGACGTTCTATCGGATTCAAATCAAGACACTGCGCAGTCCAATCCATTAGTGGGACGTTGTTTTCTTCCAACCATTTCCCACAATCCCTGCAGTATGGACAGGTATTCGGTAGTGTTTACAAACACAATTGTCATTCCCGAACTTGTCGTCGATGGTAGGTACCGGTAACAGGAAAGTGCTTCAAATGTCAACGTAATCTTGTTCTCTGACACTGACACGTAAAGGAATAAGGCGGTCAAGCCCCCTCCAGGGGAAACAGGACCACCCTTTAACAACATCACCACTGAATTTCATAGTCGGCACTATACATGCCGGTATAGCCCGACCATAATGGTTTAATTGCTGCTTCATTGTAAATAAATGGGGCTCAGCTATCAAGTCATATCGGTCGGACTTTCGATATCGTTCACCACGCATTCGTCACACCCACACCCTACAATCAGATTCCCACATTGTATGCCGTGATTCATCACCCCACTTGACGATTTTCTACTGTTCTATGGTCCAGTTTTGACACTCATTTTACCACGCGAGGCGGCGTTCGGCATTTGCCTGAGTGATGTGTGGCTTTTGGGCAGATGATCGGTCATGGAGACCGACTCTCCGCCCTTACACCGAACAGTCATGGTCCTTTTAGTAGATCATAATGCAGTTTCACATAAAAAAATGTTTGTTTGTGGTTAATTAGGTCCCAGTACAGGAACAGAACTCAGGTTCCAGTATTGTAGTCTGAAACGTTACCTAGTCTAACACGGCGACACACTTCCTGACTGAGCTGTTTCGTTCTAACTATATAAAACCCAAGCTTGAAACTTTAATAGTTATATTAATAGTACAAAACGGAAAATAATTGCTTGTCAATTACAGAATTTAGAATATCAGTTATTAATTCTAGAGTATTTTGTTGTGGTTAAATAAAATCTTGCTTAATTCTGAATATTTTATGTGCTTGGCACAAATGAATGAGTAACATAGAACAATGTATTAACAAAAGTAAATACATTTGAAACAAAATTGATTTGTTTAATATAACAAACAAAGAATCTTAGTATACAAAAACAATTCTGAGTTTTAGAACGTATTTGTTACCTTGGTTATTAAAGGAACACTTTAATGATATATTGATTATTATTAATATACGGTAGACCCTATTGTACAGTAATAATGTATTTATTTGCAGTTATGATGTTGGAAATTTTAAATTCTAAAAATTGTCCTATATGAGCTGAACTTCACTAAGCTTCTGCCAACAAGCGCTGTGGGATAGTACGTAAGGCACCGAGCTGCTAACTACTTGGTCCGTGTTCAAATCTTCTCGATACAATCGCATTTTATTTTCACTCGTGCTAAACAAATTCGTTTAAACATACTTTTGTTTTTTGTTGTTAACCACAAACATGGATATTTGTCTGTGTTGGAATTCCTGGTGGATGGTGGCTATGATTGGCTATTACGCTGTACTACCCTCTTTAACAATCAAAGGTCTCTGGAGGTCAACATGAGAAGTCGACCTGCATGCTGTTTGGTTGTACACGTTTCATTACGTTTCCACTCCACTACAATATCAAAAACATTAGATCTAGGAATGTTCAGGAGGGTGAAAATCTTGCATACAAGTAGCACCCAAGCACCTTGAACCATGCTGAAATTCCGTGAGTTCCCCAGACCGTCTCATTCTGTTGTCTCACGCTGTATGTTGACTACTTCTGAGATCGCTGATCATGGGTTCCTCAAGGTAGATGACAGTACTGACTGTGTCGCCCTCTCTGATAACCACACATTTCACGAGTTGTCCGAATACTTTAGATCACATGGTGTATGTCGAAAATCATTATTACATTCTCATTTACATACAATTGATACTAAGTGGCAATGGTTCAGTTAGTAAGCGTTGGCCTTGTATTCAGAATGTCCTACGTTTGAGCGCTCCAGTCGGCAATCTTGATCAAAGATTTTACAAAACGTAAAAGCTAATGTCAGGATGGCATCTTCGAAACTACGTCATGCCAGACTTACTTCCCACGTTTGTCTTCTTTGTTCTAACCTTTGTACGGCATATCGTTTATTTTAAATTTGCACATAGGTTTGGCATTATCATATTGAGCATTTGTTTCCGAACTTACAAATTTCTTATGTGCTATTTGCTATGAATCTCGTTCTCAATGTTCTTGACCATCGCCGTCTATATCTATGAATAACGTACAGGCACGTGCTCTGTGAGTTGGCACCGTTACTTCTCCGACACTTCATTTTGCAAGGAAATGACTAATACTCTTCATCTTGTATAAGTTATTTTGAAGGAAACCAACATTTCATAATCATAATGATTCAGATTTTTCATATATAATCTAATTTAAGAAGTCTGATCTAGAGACAACAAGCATAGCACAAAATTCACTAATTGATTCTTTCATGTAACCAAATGGTAAACTAATTGATTTATTATTTGTGAGTTATTTTTTCCAATAAGTTTGTAATTGATTTAAGTTATAAATGGGTTGATGATCGGTCGGATTTCTTTTTGAGTTCTTTCAATGAATTAGTTGTTAATTAATAACTTAATTTATTAATAAAAGGATTGATTAAATGGTTAATTAATTGATTGAGTAATTGTTGCCATCTGTTCAACCCGTAAACAAACACAAGAGCAGCTAGAGAACTCCCTTTGTAGCTCTTAGTGATAAAATATCGCAGGCAAGTTAGAAACATTGTTTTCTTGACAAGTTAGAAGAAAGTTCGCTAACTCAAATCAACTGCCTAACTCCATTAACTGATAATAAGTCTTAGAAAAGAGGAAAAATACAAATAAAGGTCTTTGTGTGTTGGAAAAACTTTCTCAACAACTGAAACACATAAGAAAATTAGAAGCTTCTTCGTTCTGCTTGACTATTTTCCACCCTTCATCTCGTATCTCCCTGTCTTGTTCAATTCTAAATTATGAGTTTGAAGCAGAAATTTGCACCTGAAATAACTTTCCAAAAGCCACAAGATCTTTTTGCTTTATTATTCACTTCGTTATACACTCCGCTTTCGTAAAACCAATGTTTCATAATAATTACTTTCTCTTGCTACTGTGTCACGGTAGATGGCAATATTTTATATTGTTTTATAAGATTTCTCCGCTTTATGGTTTTGTGTCTTTTCAAGATATTTTACCTTAGGTTTCTATAAATTAACAGTTTGTTCTCACACCGTGTCATCACAAGAAAAAACTTAAATTTATAATGACAATAATTGGAAATAATATATCTCAACGCACACTCATTTCTTAAGTTTTCGCCAAGAGATGTATCATAAATTTTGTCTGGTTTGAGTCGTACTAGAAATAGCGAAAATCTTGAATTCGAACAAATCACAGAACTAAAAAGATTTATTTTTTGTGGAGCAACGTTTAAGAATATTAAAAGAGAATGTATTGCATCTATCATCCTGCCATCTGGCGTTAAAGAGTTGAAAGAGATTATTGGTCAATGTAGACTGAATTGACGGCTTGTAGTAATGTCATGATTTTAAAGTGCCACGTAGAGGTGCTTGTGTCACCTTCACATATCCTTGTCAAGTGTTCACTAGCATACCTTACTGTAGAAACTAGATCGAGGTGGTAAGTATTGATCTAAGTTATTTTCAGTAGAAAATAATCATTTCCGAAATTCTTCCAGGTTTGGACTCAAAAAGATATAAGCAATTTATATGTAATGAATAATGATGTATATTTTGTTCGCAAATGTTCAGCGAACTCTCAAAACCAACGCTAGATGTCTCTTATGTTTTCTAACACTGATCTCTAGTGTCGAGAAAAGGAACTCCTTGCAATTGGTTCTTTTCAAGCATATTATACTTTTAATTCTAATGGGCCTGCCTTTAGTTTTTAAAAATCTTCAAAATCAGAAAATTTGTTATTAAAAAAGTACTCTATTGGGGATGTCCAAGTTTGTAAAACAAAGAGCTTTTGGTGATTCATCATGCCTTTAATAAGATGAGTTTTAATTATTTCTTCTAGACGTTTTCTACACAATACGTCCTGATAAACTCATTTTCGCATCAAATTTGTATAATATATCGCGAGAAAAATGACGAATATGCTATTTCTTCGTATCTACTTTTTAAAAATAATACGCTATCACCAAGACAAGTAGGATGTCCACTACCATAGCTACTTATTGCTATGAACAGTAGAATTTTGCGACTCACTCAAGAAATCAAATAGAGTAGGCAGATGCTTGTTAACATTTTGTGAAAACGTGCTTTTTAACTCTCGAAATAAACACGATTTTTTGAACATTTTGCTTTCATCCATGAATTTTGTGCTCTACTAAAAGATTTATACCATTTTTATTTATTCATTCATGAAAATAATGCCTGAAGAATCATAATAATATAGTCTTAAAAGTTCTATCATCGGACTCGCGTAGCACGGAGAATGTTAGAATGTAGTACGGTGAATTCCCCATAAATAGTAGCAAATTTGCGAACATAGTTTTGATATCAGTTTAATACTGACTGTGTTGATTATGAAAGTTGGGATGATTGCAAAGATTATGATTGTAGTGGTGATGATGATGGGCTTAAGGAACATTTGTGAAGTAAATGTTCACATGGTTTCAACCAGGGGCTGTTCATCTGAACTTCGGAGTGCGCTCGTGTCCCTTCGGAAACCACGCCTCCTTTACGTCACAGGCGGATAGCGCATAGGAAATTTCTTAAGAGATGGTGAGAAATATTGTGGCCTTTTGGATAGGGATTTTTTGATAAAACAAAAAACTGTTATGATCTACGCTATATTGCCTATAATATGAGACAGTTTGAGTTTCAATAGCTACAGTACTTTCAGAGCTACGGCCTGTTATTTGAGTTGGATAGTGAATTTTTTATCCTTAAATAATTTATTATGGCTGTTTGGATGGGAATTTATGGAATAAGAGTATATAAATTAAGTAGCCTTGCCACATATATCTATATAAGGATAAATTGCGGTATAAAAGATAAATTTTTGCTTGTAATGAAATTTCCACTCCTTTCAAAATTCCTAGTGTCCTATGTTTTCCTTGTATGGACAAGATTATTTTGATTACAGTAAACCTACCAGACATCTCTATGAAATGTGATGCTGTAGAAATAACCTTTCAGTAGTTACTTCAGATTTTCTTTTTACTCAAAGCGATGTGAGTAAAAAATAATAATAAAAAATACTTTTTTAAAAACAATATGTATTAAAAAGTGAAAAATGTTTTTATGCATGACTAAAAAGAAAAGCATGGCGTGCGCTCTCATATACAGTCACTTTATAAGTTCTTGAATTGGCGCGTCCCATGTTTTTCTTTTTAGTCATTCATAAACAAAATGATTTTTCACTTTTTAGTACGAATTGTATAAGAAAGGTATGTCTTTATTTTATAGTTATTTCTGTGTTCGTATAGTTTTTCTCAAGCTAATGTTTCCTGTCCCAAATCCTAAAGCGTTCTGCAACCAGTCAAAAGACAGATCGTTGCACGTTAGTATTTATTTTAGGCTAAAAAAATCCATATTAAAAAGAAATATTATAATATGCTTTAAAAATATAAAACTATATGAATGTAACAATAGAATATTGTATTGTCGCCCGACTTACGTCGCTGTGCAAATTTCATCATTGCGTGACGAAATAAGTTAAATTAACGTTGCAAGATTTGAGGACACCACGAACCATTGTGAACTAAAGAAAAAAGAACGTTAGAAACTTGTATTTTTACATTTCCATGTTTTCATTCTTGATTCACTGTGTACATGTTATACTAGCAGAGAAATCAGCGAGACCTTGTTGTCAGTATCATAAGCAAAAGAAAGCATTGGTATAAACTTCACGAAAAATTCTGGAAATGGGCTGAAAAAATAAATTTAAGAAAATCAATTTTTCCTTGCTTTTTTTTAACCTTAAGTCCTGAAAGGGCCTTCAGACGATAAGAAAGGTCAATTCTTTATAAACCTTTGCCCATTCTTAATACATCATTAAAAAAATATCTTTACCAGTCAAGAAAAAAATTTAAAACTTTCGTGGTCCATCAACGAAGTCCGTGGTGTTTATCAGTTCGCGCAGTGCCCCTGTGTTATTCTAATAGATCAGCTAATAAGACCTTGTAATTGACATAAGCTTAAGAAAAAAATCAGTATAAACTTCAAGAACATAACGAAGTAGCTCAAAAGAAAGAAGAAATAGAATAAAATTAACATTTTGTGGAATATATTCGCTCTTTTTCGGTCTAACCACCCTTCTGATTATTAAACAACCTTCATCATCATTTTAAAATGTTCAAAGAAACTGAAGAATTGACAGCAAAAATGTTGATCTCGGGTGTCGAAAACGTTGATCTTGGGTGGGGGAAGTGGTCATTTTTGTATAAAAAAATTCACATCTAAAAGATTTTTATAAAATTATTTTTATTATAAACTGATGAAAAATTGACAATTTAAATCAAATAACAGGCTGCAGGTCTGAAACTACTGCAGCTATTGAAGGAAAATATTTATTATTTTATAGCCTATATATTGTAGATTGTAACAGTTTTTATTGTATCAAAAAATTCGTACTCAAACAGCAATAATAAATTATTTTCCCTCCGCCTATTGAAAGGTTCCCTATGTGCTATCCGCCCGTGACGTCACTGTAGCAGAAACCGTTGGAACATGATTTTGAACTTCGGAAGTGCCTGATGAACATACCTACTCACTTATTCTGTTGTACGTACCTTGGTTTCAACGAGGTAATAAGACACTGTAGTAAAGTTTGAACAGCTTATCTAAGTCTTAAAAGGTAATTCAAATATTGATAGTTCTCTTATGTAAGTTAAGGTACGTTTTCCATCTTTATCCTGAACACCTCAGTTCAGGCCCACAATTATTCAAGTTCGTGGTTCTTCTCAATGTTTTCACTGGTATAGTTTCAAACGAATTCTACAATATCAGTCTTAAGCAAGACTATAATCACTTCCATGAAGATCCCGTGACTTAATGATATTAGTCGCAAACTTTTGATTGGCACTCGCGAGAGGCTCTGGTTCGAATCTTGCTGGCGGCCATCCTGACTCGAGTCTTAGAGAGTTTTTCTTAGCGTAATCAAGTATTTTTTGAATGGAATTCAGGCTAAGGACCTGGTGGTTACCTTTCTCTTCTCAAAATGTGCTCAACGAGGGATGTCACCCTCAGACCTAGAACAGGCTTAGACCTTAAGTAGCTACAGCCTATCAAGTATAAATGAATCAGTTCTACTAAATATATTTATCCTCATACAGACCTGGAGAATATTAACTAAATATCACGTAAAAGAAAGAATTATTATTCGTAATGTAGTCTCCCAAAATCTTTGAGGTCCAATCTACGATGTAAACAGGTCTGTGCTATTCGGCCTGAGCATAGTTGCCTAAAGGCCATAGGCAAAATTCAAATAAAGATCTTTGCTCTAGTAGTTTAGCTCTAATCATGTCTTATAAGAATCGTTCCTGCTTCGTTTTGAATTAAAATGAAAAGTTTTCCTTTTCCTCTTTTTTTCGTAATCAGGAACAAAGTCTTGTAAATGGAGTTTCGATGTATGTGTAAGGGGACTACCCAGGTTATTCCTTCCCTTGTTTTCACACTATCTCGCATTGCACAATATAGTAATAGTGAAACAGTCATTTTTTTAAAAAAAAACAATCTACGCCTTAATGAAGACAAATCCCGTATCTCCGGATCTCCACCTTCCGCTTTACCATCATAATTTCACCTTTACATTCTCCCCCCCCCCACCTGTATTCCCCCTTCCCTTCCTTTTTCCGTTATATAACATGCATCAGGAACAACGGAGATTATAGAAATATTGTTCCCAAATATAGATACGGCAAAAAGAAATTTAGGGATCCACGGGAGAAAGGGGGGGATTAATTGTGAGTTTGAAAACATTATGGTGATGTTTTTGTTCTTTGACATGTTCGTAATTGTGTTATCCATTGTCATGAACAAAGGTAAGCAGGGGTGTTGTATTGTAGAATCATGCCCTGTCAGTTTTTTCTTGCTTAAATGAAGATATACGGAAGGAATCATATAAATTATCTATCACAACGAATTTAATACAGTTTCCTGTAAAGTGAAAGTGATGATAATCATTAATTAATTCATGAAAAACAGATGATTTATTTTTGAAAGTTAGTTAGTGTTTGAAAGAATGGAATTTTTTGTCCAGTCAACGAATTTTCAACTTTTTTCTTTTATAGTTAGGTAATATACTTTCCCATTGTTGCAAGGAAAATGTAACAATCACATCCTTGCTTAACTTCCTCCAGCGGTTATCAGCTCGGAGACTGTTTTCAAATTGATCTTTCATTCTTCTTAACTGCCTGCTTTTCACCCCTCCCCTCCCCTATAGGCAACCAGGACAACACTATTGTTGTGTGGGTGGCCTAGGGAGCAAGGTATGCTATTGCACATGAAAATGTAGAGCAACGAACTAGATGGCACCACTACCTCCGTATACATCATGTAAAGGAAAGATTGTTGCAAACGTTGAGAGCTGAATCCTGACATTGAAACAAAAAAACAATATTCATATAAACATGGGTCGAGTTCCGCTTCGTTTTCTAAATGCAGGTATTGCAACTTCGAGCCGAAAATTGACACCTCGCAATCGCAAATACAAGGAAGATTTCGTCATAAATCTTAAACGGTGCACCAAAAACACAGCAAAATATCTTGGTACCACATTCGATGTGAGGTTAACTTTCAAAAATCACATTAATAATAGAAAATCAATTGCTTTTTAAGTTACACACTAAGATTACTTAAATTTTAATTTCGATCTGTACTTCCAATCTCAATAAGAAGCAGATTATACCTGTTCATCCTCAGACCGATGATCCTTTACGGACATGAACTTTATCACACCGATATATTCATTTAACAGATTGAAAAGTTTGAGAGATGTTGGATCAGATATACAGAACAAATGTGACATGCAATGAAAACTGGACTCTATAACAAAATACCCATAGAACCTATTTACACTCATATGCAACTAAGCCGTCAGAAATATATCCGCTCAGGGAGAAACAAAAAAATCATAATAGCCAATCTACCTCAGCACATTTATGAATAATTAGACACAACGTAACCTACCAAGAACTTCTTTCCTACTGAACTTGACAAATCACAGCTCAAATTAACAAACGAATATATTCTCATCAATTCTACACGGATGCAACGATCTCAAAACAAATCCACGCCGAAAAGACTAACTTAAGGATTTACAGAGTACAAGACTAACTTTTAACATCCCTTTGCTTCCCAAAATCCTACAACCTGATCAAACTATCTTCCACCCTAAATCATATACAGAAAGACTGACACATTGGCAAATTACAGATCAAAAAACAAATAAAAATATAATACTTACATTGGTTTGCTCCCGGTGGACTTTCCGGATGTTTGTTTGGTGTGGGCGTGTGTGTCCTGGTGCCGACTTCGACTCTATTCAAGCACCCATAACTAGGAACTCAAATAAATAAATCAAAATTACATAGCATGAAAGTAGCTTTAATGAGCTAGAGGTCCCTCCTGGGTGGCCACGGGCCCCGGAATTTACTTTATCAGCACTGAAATAAAATTTAGTTTCCAGATGATGATTTACATTAATACAGTGGATATTAGGAGTTAAAAAGTAATACCATCGGGAGGTCAGCGTTGCCAACCTACTACAGGGCATTTTTTTTTCAAATTGCACTACGTCAGTTTATTGGATATCTGGTATCTTCTAGTGATGGTAAATAATATACGTGAAGCACAGAACGCACTGTTGCAAACTGCGAATGTTATGTGACCTTTGTTTTTTCCATTCACCTCCCAATGTTTGTAACCATCATTTCTGTACACTCTGTACATGTAAGGTATTTTTAACGTTGTACCAAATTGCAATGTTGCTCTTACAAATTCAAGCCTACACTACCGGGTCGCCGTAGTTCATTGGTAGAGCTTTGGCATAGCATTCGGGAGGTCGTGAGTTCGATCCCTCCAGCCGACAATCCTGACTGAGGTTTCTCCAGAGATTTTCGTCAGTTACACCAGGCAAATGCCGGGATAGCACCTTCAACATAGGTCCTGGCTGACACTAAGCGTAAAATACATTGTTGACGTGTACATAAGCGCTAACGTTCGACATGCGCGTAGCCACACCGATAATGAAGACGTTATGACGTTGTTGTTATCAATTCAAAGAGAACCGTGTCCTGCTCTGATAGTTATGCTCATTAAACTGTTCGAGTACTCTTTGAATTTTATTTCCAAACGTCAATACTACGTGGCGTTTATCTTCGTCTTCCTTCTTCTCTGCCATAAGGAAAAAGGAAGATAATATGCACATGCAATTGTAGACTTTCAGAAATATTATAACGGTATCCTTGGAAACTGTACAACAATGGTGTTCCTCGCAATTCAGGTTACATTTTAGCTTTTTATTAGCTACTTTAATCATGGTTGAAGATATCATGTTTTATACGTTTGTCTTAACGCTTATGTCTAATTCAAATTATGAATAAAATTAAACTGGAAAATTAAACTCTAGATAAATCTTCTATACACTGAATAATATAAAACGAAATGTCTGTTTGTTTCTTTGAACACGATTTAAATCTGCATGCGTGCATTGATTTCAACCAAATATTTCATACGTGTTGCTTAGATCCAGACGCAGAAGTTTTCGATATTTTTGTGACGGGAAGTGACTTTGCCACCATCTAATTAATAAATTTCTTTGTTTATAACAATGCAATAAATACATTGTTTCCATTTTTACTTGGCGGGCAGAAACATTGTTACAGAGGTATGATGGTGTTTTACAGTCAGGCCTCGAATCGGTCCTCAACTGATCTCTGAGTAATAGCGCCTGACTTCAGGCTACTTTGCCCGTGCGTTCGGGTGGACTTGGCATTCGTCGGGTCATGGATTTGGCGATTCCGTCTTTCTTATCGTCTTTCCATGGATCTCGTTGTCTTGTTGAGTCTACCCTTACTTCGGGGTTCTGCCTTGAACCCGACGCTGTTATTCAGTATTGCACAGCTCAATGAATTCAGTTTAACTGGTATAGTTTAACTGGTTTGGATTCTCCTTCTTTAGACGTCAGTAGTTCTCAGCCTATTTGGGGTGATCCAATTAAAGCGAGACTTCTTTCTATTCTTTCTACTTTTTCACCAGAGTCTAGTGTTTGGCTTCAGGCCCTGCCATCTCCTTCTCTGGACTTCCACTTATCCAATGAAAATTTTCTTATAGCTGTTCCCATACGTTTAGGTGCTGACGTCTGCGTGCCTCACCATTGTCCTGCTTGTAGGGCATTCGTCGATCAACGTGGCCTCCACAGTCTCTTTTGTATACGCAGTGCTGTTAGACACATGTGTCACGCCAGTGTCAATGACGTAATTCTTCCAGCTCTTATTTCTGCTGATGTACCTTCAGTGCGCGAACCATCTGGTTGTAGGAGACCTGACGGTATGACACTACTGCCATGGAAAAGAGAAAGATCATTATTATGGGATTTGACTTGTGTCGATATGTTTGCCCTTTCGAATCTTCCTCATTCATCTTTGTAAGCTGGTGGTGCGGCTATACGTAGAGAGGTTAAAAAATATAGAAAATACAGTAATCTGTTGGATAAATTCATTTTCGTTGCCATTGCAATCGAGTCAAGCGGTACTTGGAGTACGGAGGGCCTCCATTTAATCAAAGAGGTTGGTCAGCGCATTTTGCTAGTTTCCGGCAATGTTCGCGCAGCTACTTTTCTATTAAAGCGTATCAGCATCGCCGTTCAGCATGACAATGTTTCTTCTATCCTTGGTACGCTGCCTCCTGGGAAGGAATTAGAGTAGATTTTCCTTCCTTAAATGATAGATGGACTTATTTTTAATGTTCATGTGTACCTCATCTGTTTATTATTTTTAAACTTAAAAATAAATTGTTTACTGTATCATTTCTCACACGTGTATAATAAACAATTATCGTAAAAAAAGTTTAGACTTTAAAATTCAGATTTCGATTGTTGAAAACTAACAACATTAATGTTTTAAAGCTGATTAAGTATGATATTTATGATTTGATATTGCAAAAGAAGTTGTATTGCATTACGGATCCTCAAAATGTCGCAAATTAATTCAACATATACTTCATGGGTATTGGGGAAGACTTAGCAGCTAAAATAAAGACTATAATGAATGATGATATAGGGCTTAGATTGAAAATGAAACAAGAAACGTTGTTTCTTAATCCTGCAAGCGAAATGGACATTTATAATATCATAAAAGCATTGCCAAACAAAACAAGTGTTGGGTACGAAAATATCAATACGAAAATTATAATGTAAAAAACTGCGACAGAATTAGCTCCTGTTCTAAACCATATAGTTAATTTAATGTTTCTGACCGGGCGCTTCCCCGATTCACTGAAAATAGCCAAAATAATACCAGTTTTCAAGGGTGGAAATAACAAAGATAAATCTAATTATCGGCCTTTATCTATTCCCCCTATATTAAGCAAACTGTTTGAGAAAGCTATATGTTCAAGAATGACTAATTTAATTGATAATCACAAGATTATAAAACAAAAACAATATGAATTTCAGAAAAACAAATCTACTGAACTTGCTGTCCGTAATCTTTCAAATTACATCTCTGAAGAGCTTGATGAGAGCAAGTACGTAATAGGGGTATTCATAGATCTAAAGAAAGCATTCGATACGTTAAATCATACGATATTGCTTCCGAAGATATACCAGGTGTATGCATAAGTTTTTGCCTGTTTTTGTGATAAAGAAAACACGTAATTTCAAGGGAAATTAATTTCGTTTTATTCAAAATAGTGGCCATCGGCTTCTACATATTTCGCCCATCTTTCAGGTAATTGATGCATACCATGCCAGAAAAACTGCTTGTCTTTTGCGGCAAACCATTCGTCGAGCCATTTTCCAACGTCTTCGAAATTGCTGAAGTGCTGCTCTGCGAGCGCGTGCCCCATTGATGCGAAGAGGTGATAGTCAGATGGCGCCAGGTCTGGGGAGTACGGCGGGTGCGGAAGGATGTCCCATCCAAGCGATTTCAAGGTGTCTTTCACTGGTTTTGCTGTGTGAGACGGCGCATTGTCGTGTAACACAATCACTTTGCCATGTCTTTCGATCAATGCGTGATTTAAATTAATCATTTGTTGGCGATAGCATTGTGCATTAACGGTTTCGCCGGGCTTCAAGAGTTCATAATACACAATACCGCTCTGGTTCCACCAGACACAAAGCATGGTCTTCTTGCCGAAGCGATTTGGCCTTGGTGTTGAAGGACCGGCTTCGCCAGGTGAAAGCCACGATTTTTTCCGCTTCGGGTTTTCAAAATAAATCCATTTTTCGTCACCCGTCACAATTCGATACAAAAAGGATTTTCTTTCGTGGCGTTGAAGCAGCATTTCACAAGTGGCTTTGCGACTTTCCATTTGACGTTCATTCAAATCGTGTGGGACCCATTTACCCAGTTTATTGATCTTCCCTATCACTCGTAAACGTCTGCTGATTGTTTCTTGTGACACATTTAATGCTTTTGCCAATTGCTGTTGAGTTTGAGTTGGGTCATCCTCCAATAACACCTGCAATTGCTCGTTTTCGCACTTTTGTGGTCTACTAGAGCGCGCACTGTCTTTCACATTGAAATTACCACTTTTAAATTGTCAAAACCATGTCTCACATGTTTTAATCGATGGAGCGTGTTCATCATATGTCTCTACCAGCACACAATGACTTTCAACAGCCTTTTTCTTTTGATTAAATAAGAAAAGCAATGCGTGCCACAAATGTTCTGTTTCAGGCACAAACTTCGACATGATCACTGAACGATAAAACAAAGACGCTAGTGTTTGGCGGACTCAACTTGTGTGTGTTTGTAGTTTAATGTTAGACGAACAAAGTGACGTATGTGTCAAATGAATAAGCTGCGTACTTTTCGCTGGTGCCATCTCTTAGGTAAACCGGAAACTACTTATGCATACACCTGTATCATTATGGAATACGTGGTATTGCTTACGATCTCTTCAAAAGTTATCTGCAAAATCGAAAGCAATACACTTATGTTAATCAAGCGACATCAAAATTAAAAGTAGTAAATTGTGGAATACCACAGGGATCTGTCGTAGGACCAGTGCTATTTTTGTTATATATTAACGATTTGCCGAAAAATTTTAAGTGAATCAAAGTGTCTGTTATTTGCAGATGACACAATTATATTCAAGAACGGGTCCACACTTGATTTAGTGCAGAAGGCAATTAATAACGACTTAGGAAAGTTAGAGCAATGGTTCAAAATTAATAAATTAACGTTGAATATCGCGAAAACAAAATGTGTATATTTCAGAAACATTCATAAAACAGAAAATATTAAATACTATCCGATTTCTATCAATTCCGAAAACATACAGTTTAAAATATAAAGTATCTAGGTACATGGTTCGACGAACATTTCACATGGGAAAAACACTTCATAGAAATAAGCAGAAAAGCGTCATTGCGCATCGGTTTATTCTTCAAAATTTCTCGGATGTTTCCCGAAAATGTAACTAAGATGTATTATTCTGCTTTTGTACAAACATACCTTTCGTATAGCATTGAATCATCATGGTATGGAAACTTAAGTAAACAATACAAGCGAAAATTATTTGCATTGCAAAAGAGAGCAATTAGAATAATCAAAGGTGCAGACTTTCTGGCGCATACGCGTCCTCTATTTGAAGAGCTTCAAATAAAGACGCTAGAGAAACTTTATTTATCCGAACAAAAACACCAGAGGTGCAAAAAGTGGAGCCAAGTTCTTTAGCCCTAAAAAGGTGTGAAATGGGAGACGGATGAGCCAAGTTCCTTGGTGACAGCATGTAACAGGAACAAAGGAACTTGGCGCGAGCTGGCAACAGCCTTAAGGTTGGTGGCGGTGGACGTAGTGGGTTTTAGGATCCCCACCACCCTTATAGCTTGAGGATCATGAACCTTGCCACCTCGCGCCAAGTTCCTTTGTTCCTGTTACATGCTGTCACCAAGGAAC
>JAGDQP010008296.1:0-34196 GCA_022664845.1 Lepisma saccharinum | reverse complement strand
TTTTCTGACGTGAAGAACTTGGCTCATGCACTGCCGTGCATGTTGATATAGACTAAGTTGCCTAATGTACAGGATACTCAAGAGCAATGTTACTTTATTATCGTCCCGAGTAACAGCTTTAACACACCCTATAAGAACAAGAACAATAACAAACAATCAGTTAGCAATACCCAGACTACGCTTGAACTATGGATTACGAAGTCTCACATTTAATAGTATTTAGTATTTTGAATTCCCTACCCTCGAACATAAGAACAGCAACAACTTATCCAGAAAACAAGTGAGCAACTTTCTACAACAAAACCAAACTGAATTGTGAAAATAGTACATTTTATTTAGTAAATTGTCATGTAATTTTTATATATAATCTTCAGAGATTTTCACATTTAGTTAATTTAACCAATATATTTATAGTTTTTCATTTTATAGTTTTTTTGTATAATAATTCATATCATTACATTATTATATAACCACTGTATTTTTTCGCCATTTTTCTAAGAAATTAACAATTATTGAGAAGAGGAACCATAAACAGCATTTGCTCGGTTCCGCCTAAATTTCTGTAATCTGTAAAATTCAATATTGTTATTAATATAATGTATTGTATTGTATTAATAGTAGCAGAAGTATTAGTATTAAGTAGCAGTTGTTGTAACCTTAGTAGTAGTTGCTGTTGCAGTAGTAGTACGACTCTCAGTGTTGCGAACATATTTCACTCAACCCGCACCAACGGGAGGGCAAATCACCTAGCATTAAATAATAATAAGTAGTTTCTTTGAGCCTATCTTTATGTTACCAGGTTTCTTTTTTACGCATATTTCTGCATCGCAGTTATTATGCTTTCACAACATAATTTTTACCTTCTCATGTTCCCATATTTTCGTACACAAACAAGAACAACATGTTTCGTTAGGAGTAGAATGCTTCGTACATAGTTTTATAATTTGTTTCTTTCTCATTACTTTTTCCCATAATTAATAATGTATTTATTTTTGTCTTTATCAATACTTCTGGTATCCACCACATTTGATATAGCTCGATGTATGCATAATTAACAATATAGTGACATCTTAAGGGTTCGTTCATAACTATCTGTAATTGCCAACGAATAAACCACTAAAATGATGCTTTCAAGAGGTGTGGTGTTGTCTATCTCTTTTTTAAAACAACGATAAGAATATCAGAAATACGTAACATTGAGTATTTTATTAGAAAGGAAGAACAGGAAACTTCCAATACAAAAAAGGAATTAAAATAAGCATAAAAAACCTGAATTACAGGAATACAAAAATAGCATTTTCTCTTAACGTCTGTTCGTTGGTAGTGCTACGCGCCACTTCTACAACAAACAAAAGAACTAGCGGGAAGGAGAGAACAAGCAATTTGAAAGCAGCCAATTATTTCGCAGGAAAGTGCGCTAGTTCAGTGAGAGAGAGAGAATTAAACAAAATTTCGTTGTTGTAAAATTGTCGTCCGCCGGACGTTTTAAATTCAGAGTAAAACCTTTCTTCAGTGAATAGTGGTCGTAGTAGTGGTGGATTGGAAGGACTGCAAAGAGGGGACCATTGAAAAAAAAAATAGAGGAATTGTGGGGAAAAGACTAGAATGGGGAAAAAGGGGGTGGTTTTGTTAGGGGGTACATTTGGGGGGGGAAGAGAGACACAGAAAAGGAGAGATACTCATTGGTATTCCAAACCACTTTTCCAATAATTTGTCTCATTACCGTCGTTGAAGGCATAATTGGTTGTTGCTTGGAACTGCCCTACAAGAGGTATAGGGGGAGAAAAGAACGCAAGCATTTTCAAAAGCCAGCAGCAGCAAATGTTCTCTTCTAACCCCCTCCCCGCTGCCGCCCCCTATGGCTACTGCGACTGCTTCTCTATGTAAGGGTACCAAACTACAAAACGAAACACTACAGGAATAAGTATTGAATATAAAAAAAATTGAGCAGTTCATGAGATAAAAAATATTCCAGGAAGGAAATTATCACTGGAATGAAGAGTTTGATTTACTGCACAATGCCAGAAGGAAAATATATCAAGTGTACCATTGATGAGTCACTAATTAAGCGTATATATGATTATATCACTCTTTTAATACGTAAATAGTTGTGTAAGCTAAGTAAATAGGTTTCCCACTATTAGAAAAAGAATCGTTGCCTATTGCTGCTGTAAATAGAAAACATATATTTTCTTTTCATTGAGACTAAATGGCGAATGGATTCCACTAGTATGAAAGTATTTGTAGGACATCTTTAAATATTATTGGTGGGTCAGTTACATCAGCTACCAATAAGAAGGAAATCTGAATTTTTAGCCACCGTAGTTTAATGCTGATCGGTCCTGGATAAAAAACACTTATTCAAAAGATTCTCATTCTATTAGTTCAAGTTTATTTTTTATTTTTCCTTTAGAAAAATTCTCCATTTCCAGGCATTTATGTTCCCTTTTCCTTACACATACATCTTCCAGCATTTTGTTAATCGATTTTAAAGCAATCATTTCACCTGTAAATCTAATACAATTTGTTTATCTATTTGTTTATTTGAATGAAATTCAGTTCTCTGTAACATTTTCCCGGAAATATTAAACTAATTTATACCGTTCACAAAGGAAAACAATACACTTTCCTCAAGCAAGATTATTGGTACTGCTTTCTTCTCAACAAAACAGTAAATTAAAATTTCAATTTTGGAATAAATAATTTTGTTTATATGCACAGAACGTATACGTTACTAAGATAAACATACTTTACCTGAGCAAGCGTAATTAAATAAATAAATCAAGACAACATTTTGACGAAACAAAACAAAACAAAAGATAATTACTTTCAAATATCCTCGAGTTAGTGCTTCAAGTGAAACAACTAAATGATTATATTAAGCAACCTTAACCCTTGGGACAATCCATTTTCTAGTAATTAATTTTGTTTGGATAGTTTCTTCATTACACAAAGGGGTTACGCCAGGATTTTTAGTTTCAGGTATGTAAAGTCAAAATTGGAACGGTGAAAAAGGAGTTTTGCACGATTTCTATCGATTTTTAATCGTGAAAATGTTCAAGTTGCGAGGTGCTCTCAATGGTTTGTGGGGTTCACACCCACACAGGGGGAGGTCTGGCAGAATCACTGATTACACGTCCCTCAAAGGTGTGAGTGTTGATCAAATTGAGGTGTATGGTAACGGACGTTGTTTGTTGTATGTAAGTATTTGCAATGTTTCTGATAAGTGTCGGTCAAAAACACCAAGAGATTTATTTGCAGGGTTGTAGGTTCTCATTTCTCCCCTTCCAGCGTCATTTTGGCACATGCACAGAAAGATAAAATGGTTTATTATCGTAATGGAACATGTAATTATAATCAAGTGTTTCCTGCCGCCATTTTAATCACGTATTTTAAAGAAATTGGAAATTTCTCAGTGAATGGGGATTGCGTTCCCTAATTGACAAATAGAGAGAGTTATTAGAACATGACGTAAGCCGTGGGAGTAACTTTGTTTTTGATTTCGGGGTTCGGGCAAC
This sequence comes from Lepisma saccharinum, assembly GCA_022664845.1. Taxonomy (NCBI): domain Eukaryota; kingdom Metazoa; phylum Arthropoda; class Insecta; order Zygentoma; family Lepismatidae; genus Lepisma; species Lepisma saccharinum. Next base: position 30,678 of record JAGDQP010008296.1, on the reverse strand, counting down.
GTATTTCTCACCTTCTATACTGTTTTGATGTAGTGGTTTCTTCAGCGGCCATTTAGTCCAGTTACTATGCTGGACTTATAACTCAAGAACCCGTGTTTAAATCTTGAGGCTTTAATTTTTTTCTTGAAACCTGCAAGGTGGCTGTTTTTTATTTGCCTAGTTACAGAAAAAATCCAGGCAGTTATAGTTTCTCCAGGAATGTGTCAGAAAATTTTTAATAGCGAGCTTTCAGATATTAATGCTCAGCTTCACTGGTCTATCTTCTGCTGGCTAGGTTATTCAGCGTTCCCCCGCAGTTTCTCCAAGCAAACGCCGGGCTAGTCCCTAGATAAAGATCCTGGTTGCTATCTTCCTCATCTTTGTTCCCGTCAAGGAACGTCATCCTTCAGATATGTGGTAGAATTAAGTTCTACATGCCTACAACTCTGCGAGTGACGTAAGCAGGAAGTTGAGAAAATATCTGTGACATTTCCATCTCGTATCATTTTTTTCCGACTCTTTCACACAGAAAGTTACCCCAGGTTTGCTCAGATGTATTTATCTCATTGACAATCCAGATGAGGATATAGTTTCCTGCTTTCAAACGCATATGTGTGTGGAGAAGAAGAAGAAGTGTCAATCTTTGCTTGGATGTTACTCACTTTCTTTCTCTCTTCTGATAGTTTTCTACCTCACTCGCTCAGTGACTCAAACAACGGATATTTGGTCACCGTAAAGAAAGTGTCGGAGATACCTCAAGAGATGAAGGAGGGAGAAAATATTAAAACAGATTTCTTTAGAAGCGGAAGCACAAGAAATGAAGTTTCGATGTTCTGAACAGGAGATACAAAGGTCGTCTGTCAAGATGTCTTTCAACGTGCGAGAATCGAAAGGAAGTACGTGAAAAAGTCAATTCAATAAAGCTATATCCGGTTGATGGGATCATCCTGCCGAAAAAGTCACGTGTCTACAACATCAGTCTCAACTTCAAGACAAGGAGTCATTCATGAGAAGAGAAAAATAAGCGAAAGACACATAAACAATTTGGAAACTGATTTCGCATTTCTATACACCCTGCACGACAGTAAGGTTGCAACAGTTCAAGAATCGATATTAATCTAGGATCGTCATAAGAGTTAAGAAATTATGAAATTATTTTATCTTTTCCTGTGCTTTTCAATATACCCAATAGTTCATCTGTTCATATACAATGTAACTCCCACATCTTTAGATAAATAAAGTCGTAGCTCCTTAGAATAACTGAAGAGTCTAGAAACCAAGGGATATAAATTACATTGACGAATAAAAAAACACGTCGAGGTAATCTTTTATATATAACCTCAAATATATTGTGACACAACATTGTCATATTTTGTACATGGACGTATTAAGGTCCAAGGTTTCTTTGTACAAAAATATTTTTGTGTCACATATTTCGGGTTATATATAAAAGATTACCTCGAAGTTTTTGTTTGCCATTGTCCAATGTCACGTGAGTCCGTTGGCTTCTGAAGTCGACAACTTTTGAAGTCGACGTCGTCCAAGCACGAAGAGGAGATAAGTGGGAAAGAATTAGAATTTCAACCGATTTGGTCATTCATTGAATTGTTATTTAACGTGCTAAAGGAACTTTTCAGCTTCTAAGCACGGAATCTAGTTGCTGGTAAAGTGGGTTCCAAACCACTCCATATTAGTGGACTCAACAGGTTATGAAACCGTGTCCACGTGCACGAAAAGGGAGCATGATAATCATTCGGTCAATCCGGGACAAGGACATACTTGGGTCATATCTCGCCTATTGTTACAACCGGACATATTCTTATCGATGACACTAGTCAGAAGTATTTTCTCGTTCTGACATTACTGGGGGGAAAGGTACAAGTTCAAATAACAGCTATGGGATTGGAACCCACGCGATGGAAATACAAGTATAGTAGACATGTTCTCTAACCGACCATGATGGTTTCACTCAACGATATTTAATACATGAGTTCATTCACCCGTTCATCCATAGCAAGTTTCTTATGAATTTTTCTCCTTAAACAATTGCTTATTGGGTTTAGTAACTTTACTCGAATACTACGCTACTTGTTCTCTTGCAGTAAACAAAATGCTTCTTTGGTTCCTCGAAGCGTATCAGCAGAATCCAATGCTTTCCTTTCCCCAATTCACCTCCCCATTTTCTCAAATGACAATGCATTGATAAGAGTACTTAGAATACAGACATGAAAAAAAAACAAAATTTAACTCCTTTTGTTGTTTGCCAGAGTGTAAGTAAAGACTGTTTGTAGACAACTCAACTCCCAATGGTAAACAATTGATATAGATGAGTGGCAACGTGAAGGAAAGATTTGAGGTGCCAGACAGAGCTGAAGCAAGAAGGGGGAAATTTAGGGGGTGAATTCTTTTCTCCCTTCTGAATTTTTTTCCACCCCTTTCTCCCTCCTCTTTTTCTCTATATTTCTTTGAAAGTTTTCACTGGCGCCATTAGTAATCGCATTCTAGTGATGAACGATCTTCTTTGTCATGATAAAGGGGTCCAGTCTCTGGAGAGTTCTGGTCATCTGTCTGCCCATCCATCTTTGAGGGAGTAGCGAAAAGAGACGCCTCCTTTTCTTCAGCATTTACTACCTAACCTCCTCATCCCACCACCCAAAAATCTTGTGAGTTCGAACAGTATATCCCTCCTTCCTCGCTGCCCCGCTTAATTTTAGTAACAAGTTTGATCCAGGGTAAACTAATGGAATGTATTTCCTGTAACAAGTTTCCCAATAAATTTGGATTAGTATTGATTTCAGAGTGAGGGATTGTGAAGCTCTTTGACAACATCTTGCACATTTACTAACACTTCTTCTCTTTCTTCTTTTCATGGCAAAATGGAGGGTATCATGTTTACGAGGAAAGACAATTAAGTCCATTTTCAACGATGTCATTAAAACATTATTTTTATGGGTTTGCCAGTGGCGGCAGAGATTAAAAAATAAAAGGGGGCTCCTGCTCATCTCTTAAACTTCCAAGGAAGTAATCATTTTTGGAAGTAGTATTTTTTATCAGAAAAAATAATTGTATTCATTTATGGGAGCTCTTCTAAACATTGAGGGCTGAATTGTGTGATGTACAAGCTTTCCTTAACATAGAAAATTCTTTGAAAACAAGACTACAGGTTATTTTGTGGTTAGGATACAATGAGGGAATAAGAATGCACGTGACGTCATAATTAGTGCCATTTCAATGAGCTCGAGCCGCCGTAGCTCAGTTGTAGAGCGTTGGCGTAGCATTCGGAAGGTACTGGGTTCGATCCCACCGGTTAACCATCCTTACTGAAGGTTTTTCTAGGGGTTTTCCTCGGTTACACCAGGCAAATGCCGGGATGGAACCTTCAGCGTAGGCCCTGGCCGAAACCTTACCGAATCCTTTCCCCCTCTAAATATCTCGACCTGAGCCTTAGATGCCTAAAGGCCATAAATAAAATTAAATTCAATGAGTTCCTGCTAGGCTTAGCCGGTAGCGCGCTCTACTCAAGAGCGAGAATGTCCCGGGTTCGATTCCCTGTGGGTGCTCAAAATTTCGGTGTTGACCTAGCATCGTGGGAAGCTACTTGAATAAAAGAAGTAGCGGACTGCGGTAATGAAAGTCAGACACACCGCTACGAAGAGGCATTACGTTGACGACGTAGCCCTCTACTTGAACGTAATACAGCCGTTTGACAGGCCAGGACCCTTAAGGGCTGTCGCGCCACCCAATTTAGGTTAGTTTTAGTTTTTATAGACTTAAAATTGTAATCTTTAGGATTCGTAATGATGTTAAGTTACAAATTATGTTAGTGAACTTAAAAATGTTACATTATTGTTACAAAAGGTTTAAAATGTACTTATTCTAATAGTCACCACAAACCACTATCATTCCAATAGGCTAGTCTTATGGTGAGCATTTAGCACCAGGTATACGTGGTAAATATTAAGAACAACGGACGTAGGACCTGAGCAGGAACGCAATATTTTTTTTAGAATCATTCGCATGCTCCAGAGCACACGTGGAAACATTTCCGGTACGCTGTCGCGCAGACGCAGAGCGTGAACTGTAAGTAACATAGACAAGCGCTTCTTCGGCCAGTTCCCAGCTTAGTACAGTGGTTAATGCATCGGGAAGCTGATCCGGAGGTCCCGGGACCAAACCCTGGCGTAGCTACTTTTACATTAAAAAAAAAAAATTACCTTTTGTTGTTGTTGTTTTTTTTTTGTGTGTGTGTGTGTATACGCGTTAGGAAATTTAATAAAAGTAGTGATTTAATATACCAAATAGAGGCCAGTAAATGGATATACATTTTAAACGTAGGATGTATATAAACCCACCAGGGCAGGATCCACACCGAGCGAAGTGAGGTCTGCAAGGAGGCACGATGCGTTCGAAGGGAGCTGAGCGGCCTAGCCCCCGATTAGCGGTGGTCATACGCAAAAGTGCTGTTAACTCAAGAGTGCTGTGCCGTGCCGGAAATGTTTCCATGTGGGCTCTCCTTAGAGATGAGCCACGGCGAATAGTTCTGAAAAATCTTGCAGCAGGAACAGCAGAGGCTGCAGCGGCAACACTGCAATGCAGGGAAGTTTGGTAACTTCGTCTCATCTTCAATGGCGGGAAACAGTCTATTTGCACTAGGGTTTGTCTACGCTGAAAAGTTAATATACCAGTTGGTCATCCAATTCTTGAAGACTCGTGTTCTACGTTTATGTTCGTACATATGAAAACGTTAAGTATTGCACTTGAAGATCCAAGGACATTCCAGTGATCGGAATTGCTACAGGATATGACACATAAGTATATGGTTTCTATGAGGTATTCAGTTATATCATCTCAGTTATATGCTATCTTTACCATTTCTTGATCGAACTTCAGTTTATAAATTTTGCTGAATTCGTGCTTTCCTTGCACCAATATTTTCATAGACTTTGCTTGATAACATTTGTTTTAGGTGTGCACAGTTCACTAAGCACCAAAGCAGCAGTACCAAATGCAGTAACACATGCAAGCAAATTGCTCAAGCACAAAATGTTTGACACTCCACGGGAAAGAGGTGACTCTCTCAGAGATGTTGTAGCATTTATTCTTCCATCTGAATGTCTATTTGAGGGAGACAAGGCAACGGAACCCGACAAACACATCTTAAAAAAGAGAAGAATCTAAAAGTGAATGATTACAAAATGTAATCGATGCGCTCAATCCATGAAAACAACAGTGCACGTACTAATAGATTTTATGTCATAAATTCGAAAGCAGAAGATATCATGTGACACAGCATTCGGAACGTTAGTAAATTCAACTATTGAAAACTCCAATTATGCTCGGCTCAGGATAGATACTTCATATTCGATAGTTACATTGAACAATTTGCAAACGAAGTTGAAAGGTTTCGGAGTGTAAGGAACAGTGGAACTGTTGATCAAACATCTGGCTTAATACAAGATTTCATGTTCACCCCAAAACAAAAGAAACCTCCTCCAACGATTTGCTCGTCACTTTATCCCTCCAACATTCAACGTATCGCAAATACCTGTTACTCTAAGTCACTGGTTCTCAACATGTTTCCTACCACTTGTTAATACAACTGACATGAATAACAGGCATACCAAGAGCTGATTCTACTGACTACTGTTATTCAAGACGCTATACACACATTCTAAAATAGTGCTTTAATAGTTATTAAAGTGCCGAGAATTCATTTCAAACATGCGTACGACCCAATGTTAATGACTAAGCATGCAAATCAATTAGACATTACTTTCAATGACATTAAGTTCATTCTAACATTATCCAATCACAAACGTGTGCAAAATGGATCTGTAAACTAACCATAACTTTGATGTTTCAATGTGCAACTTTCGATACGCATTTCTCATGCATCCTAATGAGTATCACTCAAAACACAAAAGTGAGGCTAAGCATTACAACTCAAATTATTCAATCTTTCGTAACGTAAATCATACTGATCCACAAGCAAATATATAGTAGTCGCTGTGCGCTCCTTAAACATAAATATACGAATCCCACATTTACCAAAAGATGCTGTTCAACGTATTCTTAATGATTCACCAAAGAATCCATCATGTTTATGATCATAGATAAAGTTTATGATTCTACACTGATAAACAAGTTTTCTTCTTCATTTCTGTTAATCCCAAACAAGGCTTAAATTTGACTTTGGTTTAAAACGAAGTATTCATTATTAACTCTTAACTAAAAATATTTAGTTTGTTTCTTACAATCTGACACCACGACTACCATTTTATCACATCCTCTTGCCAGCGACTCTCTTATTTTCCGGTTGGTAATAAGCTTATGTGGGTTTTTAATTGTGGACATCTCACGGAGTCAATCCATAGGATCTTTTTTTTTCGGATAGTAGATACAGTAAATTCCTTAAAAGAAAATGGATTAAAACGAAATTTGGTAAGTTTATTCATGTTACAAATATATGCTTAGATGAGCTCGTTATTAAGACTTTGCACAATAATTCCATCTGTTGACGATACGCCTTCAACTTTAGTTCGAATATAATGACGTCTATCATTGAGTTCACTCAGTTGCAAGTTCTTTCGTTTACATCGTTTTGTGTGCACAAATCTAGCTAATACACGGGCGTTGCCGTGTTGTCGATTGGCTTGTGATAATTATAGCGTCGTGATTTGAATCCTGTGCTATTAATGAAAAATCAAAATGGACAAATTTCTTAAACGACCCTGGAACTTTTCGTTCCGCAGATGAAGAACCATCACAAAGACAGAAGATACGATGGTTTCAAGGTACTTGGAAATGAGTCGCAGTGCGTAATGAATTATATTGTCTGCTGAAAGTATGAAGATTTCCAAGATGTTACGGCACCTGCAATCTAAACATCTTTCGGTAAAAGAAAAACTACTCCAATTTTTTCAGCGCAAACTCTAAGTACTTCAAAACCAGAAGTTAACAATCACCCACATGACTAATGTTAAGTCGAAAATCCCTTCAGGCATTGCCAAACAAGGTAAACCACATTCTATTGCAGACTATTTTATTCTTCCTTGTGTACATGATATAATGTTAACAATGATCAACTTCTAAGAAGCTCAGAAACTATCAAAGATTCCATTGTCAATGAAACAGGGGCAAGGCGTATTTCTGACTTGGCCCAAAATATTCGCGATCAGCTGAAGGAAAAGATCATTAAAAAATATATATTTCTATTCAACTGCACGAGTCCACAGATGTAACAAATTGTGCTCAGTTTGTGTGTTTTATCCTATTCCAATCGTCTGATTCTGTGGAAGAGGATATATTGTTCTGCAGACCCTTGCCTTAACATACAACTGGTGAATCTTTATATCAGGTGTTTCTTGAGGTTACAAGACCATTTGAAATAGAATGGGAAAAGTGTTTTTTTTTAATCTGCAGCGTTGGTGCCAAAGCCTTAACTGATAAGAAAAGTGGGCTTGTGAAAAGACTATCAATCATAACAGATGCGAAGTGGGTGCATTGTTTACTACATCGATAAGCTCTAGCCGCGAAGAGAATGTCAGGTGAGCGTTTTCAGGATTTGCATGATGGTTAATTACGTGAAGAGCTACCCACTGGAGTGTCGATTGTTAGAAAAAAAAAATTTGCAAAGAAATGGGTTCCATCCACGAAGAAACATTACCTCGCACCAAGGTAAGCTGGTTGTCGAGGGAAAAGTTGGAACTGCGCTCGGAATTGTTACTGTTTTTACAGGAATCCAATCTCCAACTAGCTGAATGTTTTACCTTTGAAACATGCCTGCTTCAGCTAGATTACCTGGCCGATATCTTCATTCATCTAAATGACTTAAATTTGACCTTGCAAGGACGGGACAAGATCATTTTATTTGTTCAAGACAAAGTAAATGCTTTTTAGAAAACAAAATAGGAGTATGGTCATCCAGAGTCAAACCCCCTAATTTTGACAATTTTCCTCTGACTGAAGACTTTATTTCAACTTGCGATTAATCTTTTGACATGAAGGCACTGTCCAGTTTAATCTGCAAACATCTAGAAGGGCTTTAAGAACAGATGGTAGAATATATTCGATGAAAATGCCGGTTCAAGATGCATATTAAACCCATTCGTTGAATAGGCCATCAAAATAACCGGTAGAAGAATACAACTTATTGACGAACTGATAGAATTATCGTGCGATAAGTCCTTGCAACTGGCTTTCTGTAATGAAGGCCAGAAAAAGTTCTGGCTGAAGAGGAGAGAAGAATATCCCTATTTGGCTGCTTTAAAAGTCATAATTACCTCTGCTACATCGTATCTGTACGAAAGAGGTTTCTCTTCCATGGTAAGCAAAGATCAGTAACCGCGTATCAGTTGAGAATGACTTGATAATGTGCGTCACGAAAATTGAACCGGACATTGCCGCACTAGTAAAGTCACACCAGGTTTAGATTTCACACTAGCCTCCATTTTGAATTGTATTTCAATATGCAGGGTTTTTTGTATCTGTATTTTTCTTGTATTTCAATTTGCAGTTTTCATTAGATTCATATCGTCTCTCTTTTATTTAAATTGATTGTTAAATGATTATTCACCTGTTAAACGATGTTTAGTATTCTTTGTTGTATTTCACAATATGTATAGAAGTAAAAATATGCCTATCAAAATAAATTCAAAATAAACTTTAATAATATTTTTCTTCTACTAGATCTTAATTCTATTTACCTTTTCCGCTTTCCTTTGCGACCCCCATGAAATCCTCTCGCGACCCCCAGGTTGAGCCACATTTTAACAGGTAAGATTTATACAGAACAAGCAGATTTTAGAGCAGAACCAGTAGAGTATCGTGAGTGGTTTGAAGAAAATAATTTCTCACAAGAAGAGGTTACTAAAGTAGAAAATTATCTCGTGGAAATTTGGTCAAAAAGTGATAGCGATGAAACATTTTTATGACATTAGATTTGTTTTAAACCAACAATTTAAATCCTTGTATATGCTCCCACCGATGTCATACTCAATTACAGGGCATGATCAAAGAGTATTTTTATGTGTAACAAACTCTCTCGCACTATTTTCTCAAAAAAAAAAAAAGCAACATTAAATCCTGCGGACTACGGATAGGAAGACATAGATGGCAATTTAATACACTTAAATTTTCTTAATCATTTGCAAGAAGATATCTTAACATTGTGTGGGCGCATAACATTCAAATATAAGGCGTGCAAGTGAATGAATAAAAAAAATAAGTTTTATTATGCAGTGTTTTGCAAATGAAACAAAAATGTACAAGTTTATACAAGGAGACTTATGTGACATTTGTGCTTTGTATACACTACAAAATCCAAGTATTTAAAAGCATTACGTTAATATCTTTAATTCTTCTCAAAAATATAATTTTAATTGTGATTGTTGTTGCTCACTTCAGGCATACGTTTTGTAGAAAAATATTATTTTATCACTTAAAAAATAACGTACCGCCATCTTTAAACGTGGTCAATAAATGCAATGAATTTATTTCAAAATAAATCAATATTGGATATGTATTTATTTGATTAAAACTGCAACATTTAAACAGAAAAGTGGCCATCGTAAGTAAATCTGGAATGTTTAAATTTTAAATTAGTGCATATAATACAACTATTCAGGTAAATAAACCATCAATTGACTCCCAAAAACATATAGACACTATTCTAAGTAAGTGTCTACTATTCCATTCATTTTACATCCGCCATTCCTTTTGTATCCGTCTACCGGGAAAACGTCCCAAAACAAGAATGTCTACCTTAGAAAAACATAATTTATCACGACGCACAAACATGTTTCACTAATAAAATACTCTGTACATTTATTTTCTTACTATACGGTGAGTACTGGGCTGTAAATGTTAACTTTTTATATTGCATACAGCAACTTTTTGTTCACTATTTTCCTACAATTTACTTTGTAAATAAGAGAATCAAAGTGGTTATGATTGTAACACAATGCAACATCACAACATTATTCCCGTATGGTTGAAGAAAAATCAAGGAACGCTGACCAGCGCAAGATCTTTCAATTACTTGACGATCTGGCAACCGCTTAGCTTACCCGCTTTGGTTTAATTGAATTTATTTTAAGACCTTTAGGAAACTATGGCTCAGGCCGTCTGGATGATGATGGGATGAATTGGTGGAATGAAGAAAGTGGGAGGAAAAGGGGGTATCCCGAGAAAACCCACGCACAAGGTATTTGTCCACCACAAAGCCCACATGGCTTGAGCAGGGATCGATCCGACGACCTCTACCAACTGAGCCACCGTGACCCCACCCGATTTGGTATTCGATAATCATTTGTATATTTTATTAATATACATACTCTACCATAACAAGACATCTTCTTCAAGAAAGCAAAAGAGGCTTATTGCTTTTCTTTGAGTTATTTCATGTTAGGAGACGTCGTTGGGAGGACAAAATTAGAAGGGATCTTCGAGAACCTTTCGTGATGAAAACTGGCTTGATGTTGCCCAGGATATAATTCAATGGCGAAAGTTTGTTACTGCGGCGATGAACTTGCGAGTTCCGTAACCCATAAAGTTAATTAGTTAATATCTTATTCTTTCCTGAAGTGGCATACAGTAGGCCTGTTGCATTCTTATTAGTAAAAAAACAACCTACGATTCCTAAAATTCTTAATGTTTTGGAATTTCCAAACTTTCATTTGTCTTTATATCGTACAACGAAGTTTCAGCATGCATCTTCTGTTAACAGCCGTTCGAATCCTTCTCAAGTCAGCCAGTGATATTCCCAGCCATACATTAATGGGACGAGAGCCCCCAACTAATTTCGAACCGTCCCTCAGAAAAAGTAATTCCATGATTGTCAAGAAACAAAAACAAGACTTATATTTAAGCCTCAATTAGGCTTAGCAATCTTCAACTACTATGCAATCAATCTCCAATTAAAAGATACAAGCTTTAATTATGTCCTGTTATTACAGAAAAAGTAAAAACTTGTTTTGTCTTCTTTACTGATTATTTGCATTATTCTATAATAATTTGAAATGTGTTTAAGCAGTTGCAAATTGTCTTAAGATAAACCTTTAATAATAATTAAAATAAAAACATCAGAAAAGGTACTGTTTGTACTACTATGTGCAAAGTTATGGCGAGTAACATAAAATATTACATGAGTAGCTGGAAGAAACATTGACATCATACCAACAGGAAAACTCCAGGATGATACTTCCTAAATATAATTAGGACACTCCTTCTAAATCTCTTTCTTTCTTCAGCAGGTATACGTGCGAACTCACATCGTGTAAGACGACCTTTGAACCATGCCATTTTGCAAGTGCAAAGCACGAATGAGAAACCAGTCAAGCAGAATGGACTTCACTGAAGTAATTATACGATGACAGGTGTTCCAATAAGAGGACCAATCCAAGCAAAAGAAAGGCAAAAGCTGAAGAAAAGAATAACAGGAAACAAGTGAAGGTTGTGTCTTTCAGTCATTTCGCCGAAGTAGAAACAAAAGATAGCTCCAAGAAAGGGAGAGAAGACGAAGTTGAAAGAAGAGGGACGTGAAGAGAACGAAAAGCATGAATCTTGAGAGGAACTTGATGGACAAAGGAACAAACAAAAACTACGGAACTAGAAAACTGCTATGAAACGAAGGAAAGAAGCAAAGTAAACTTCTGGTAACGAGGGCCAGCACGTTAGCAGCATTCCTCAACAGCCACCCTTTCCCCCTTTCTTCCGGTCACACAAATACACAGACAGAGAGTAGAGTAGAGGCCTCTTGCTAATCCCCTGGCGCGGTCTTCGTCAGGGACTAAGTTTGTTTTTTCTGCTCTTTTCATCTTCTTTTCTTCATTGTCTTCTCCTTTGTTTTAACAAGTTTCTTTCTACTTGTTTTACTTCTTCCTCCCTCTTTTTTTATTTCTTATCCATTTTCTTTTCTTCTCTTCTCAAACCTATCTCCTCTACTTTCTGTATATTTCCTTTTGCGCTTTCAGCAATTGTTTTCCTAATGTCACCAGGGTTGCAACCTCCTAACAATTAAAAAACAAACCAATAATAGGGTCTGGTTTTGTTTATTATTGATCTATTTTGTATGAGTTAAACAAGCTGTTGCAGCCTAAAACATTCACATTTAGCATGTATGACGTCCTTTGGTGAACACTCTTCTGAAGGAAAGGACGGGAAAGTTAGCAGGCAGAGCCTTAGCTTAAGTATCATCCCTGCTTTCTGACGGTGAAACTGATGAAATGCCTGGAAATCTCAGTCGAAAACAGTAATTTTCTTTCAATACTGTTCTGAAAATCGCCGCCCTAACCACTAGACTAAGAGGGCTTAGTAATAGGGACTGATAGTTGAAGTTTCATCCTGAAAATTTTCTTCTGGTTGACATTCAGACTTCGTGCATAGGCAGATTTAAAAGTTAGAAGGCAGTTTCTAAGCGCAATTCGTTTAGAACCTTCTTTACTCCTATACTTAAATTATCTGCTGAAGATAATTCATAACTTTTCCACATATATTGCAGAAAATCAGCGATCATGACATTAAACCACAAATTCAATCTAGAATAGTGCCAAATTGAGATGTAAAAGGTTTCCTTTGCCATACTGAGGCCGTTGATCAATGTACCATATTGGTGTCAGAAGCTTCACGCAAAGTCTGTGGAGCTCAATTCAGAGTTGGACACATCAGAACCTCTGTACTGTCAAGATAACACTCAAAAAAATATGGTTGGAGTAACGATAAAATCCTATTTGCCATAGTTGAAATTGGGACAACAATACTACGGATTTCAAATACAATACAAGCCTTATTAATCGTGCATTGTCATTATGGCAATACACATGGTTAGGTGAATCGTCATAATTACAATACAGTGAACAATATTTTAAGGTAAAATATTTTGTTAGGATTATAGTTAATTTTACAACAATGGCAATGTTCAATTACCAATGGGGAAATTATGTCTGAACGTACTATATAGTTACGACAACTATATGTATTGTTAAAAATTGACCTAAGCTACTATACAGTATTGTTGCGATAAATATACATATAGTTATAACGACAATCCCGTATAGTTATCACAAGAATACTGCATGGTACGACATTGTCGTTATAACTGTATATACAGTTACCACAAAAATATTGTATGGTACCGTAGGGAAATTTATAAGAAAGTTGTCGTAATTCAACTGTGTATTATTGTATAATTAGCTATAATGCTAACAAAACGTCTTGCTAATTTAAATTAAAACGGGAATTTTACCATTAAATATTGTTCACAAGAGTCAATTGTAATCATGACACTACACCTAACCATATGCATTGTCATAATGACATTACACGATTAGGAAGACTTGTATTTGCAAAACATAGTATTGCTGTCCCAATTTCAGATATGACAAATAGGATTTTATGGTTACTCCATTCATATTATTTTATTGTTGTTGTGACCATATGTATTGCTCCAAAATCATCTTATGTAACTGACGTAAACGTTGTGTGCTCATATGACTCAATTGCTGGGGCATTCATAAACAATAACATGCTATACTTTATACTCGCCTCTAAAATTTTCAAGTTACGATGTAAATTCCCAAGATATTCACTTTTCCTCGTCATCGTTAGCTACTCCTCACACAAAAGTGTAATTTCTCTCTAACGAACAAAGTTGGCTTCCAAACACTCAAGCATACAGTGTCCCAGGTGAAAATATAGTTACAGTGACTGTATTTCTTTCATTTTCTGTGCATGCGCTTTTAACAACCATACACTATTATTCGAGCAATACATATATTGTCAAACTTGTAGGTCATGAAGGAATATAGTTCAATCAGCCATGCATATGGTTTTCCCAGCAATGTAACCTTTGGCAATGCCAGATATAGTCAACTTAACACAAGAGCGTAGTACAATTATGGTTACTATTACTATAAATTGTAACATTACAGTTTAGCAATGCAAACATACATGGATTTACCAGCTTCTTTTCTGTGCAGCAATGCCTAACTTCTCTCATAAATCAGAATTGAAACTGACAAGTATTATATTGAAAGAATGAGAATAGCATGTCTTAACTTGTACATAGTTGTGAACATCTGCTGTTAAGAACTTCAAAACAGCTTATGTGGATGATTTATTTGGGTGGAACTCAAATAATAACATTACAGAACATAATTAGTCGAATTTCAGCTTGTAATTTATATACGAGGATTATGTACTTTTTAGAGAAGCAATTGCATGATAACAATTTATAAGCTTGATATGAAAATTCCCATTCTGCACAAATGCTTCATTGCGAGGCTATTGGCTGTCTAAAGCATGCTAAAATGAGCTTTAGAGCTTCGTATTCCCAATACCATTTACTGTAGAACTGAGGCTGCGTGATACCCTCAAAGAGTTCAAACCTGTTCCATCCAAAGAAGCATATTTCAAAGTTATGAATGTAGTGGGTGTGCTAGGTGTGTCGAAAGTAGGAGCATTCCCCAAAGGAAGTAGGGGCATTCCCAGAAATTCTCTGACGTAAAGGTGTGTCGAAATAAGCATGAAATGGACTGCCTTCCAGTAAGTAACCATAATTCGTTTGCGTTGTAGTGACCTACCTATAACTATTAATGTGATAATACGAGTTTCGGAAAATGCTCGCTAGATGGCTGGACTTGAGTTGCTGTAAAAGGGAAGAGGGCAACCTTTTATGTTATTGCTTATTTGCATATAATGTTAGGGATATATTGGCACATAATTATAAAACGTTAATATTTGAGTGAGAATTGAAGAGAAGCTAATTATGTTGTCGATTGTTAAGAATGCAAAGTATTAAGAATACCAGATGGTTGTATGAGCTGGGTACCTAAGTAGTCAATGTAAGGTAATAAATAAATGCACTGTTATACCTATTATATGTAGCAGATCTCCCATCACTTCCTCCAAACATAAAGATATTTCAATATGCTGACGATACCGCTTTTCTCGGACTAGATAACACCATTCAACACATCAATAGAACCATGAACGAAGGAATCAACATCTTCACATCGTGGTGCAGTAAGTGGGGGCTCACAATTAACTCACGTAAAACACAAACAATCATCTTTCTCCCCCCTAAAAACGATCTCCTAGTCCGACGAAATCCAGCTAACCTCAACCTGACAGTCTTACATGAAAATATCAAACCCACTAAAAAGTAACTTACTTAGGCATAACTTTCGATGAACACCTCACCTGGTACCCCCACCTACAAACTGTCATCAGTAAAGCCAAGAACAGAATAAACTTACTTAAACGACTGACAGGTACAACTTGCAGTTTAAACTCAAACACAGTTCTTAATACATATAAAGCGTTCTTACGACAAGTTTTGACCTATGGATATACAGCCTGGATTAACGCAACACCAGCCATCTACAAAAAAAAACTTCAAATTATGGAAAGACACGCCCTCCGCATAGCCTTTAGAGTTAAACTCTCTAGTCTAACCCAAGAGCTCTACGATCAAATAACCTTTCTACACTTACTCTATCACCTGGAATCACTGAGACAAGTACACCCGCAAACGCTTCGACAGCGAACATCCACTCTTCACCGACATTATCCACACACAATTAGAGAATGACAGAAAATACGCCACTTTCTTCACTTCTTACAATGTATTACTACACTCTTAAACCTGACCACCCAGACGAACCATTCATTTCACATTTTCGTCAACTAAATCACCCTCATTATATTTCACAGTGATCATTTTGAACGAACAGGGCTCTGTATGTCCAGATTATGGCCTAGAGCAGCCCCTAGGCCAGAAGATTTTCATTCATTTGTCTTAAGTGTGTCAAAGTGTTGTGGCGTCAATAGCACCTCGCATTCATTGTTTCACCATCCATTGCATTATATTATAATTTACTATCCCTACCATATATATGATTATGAGGAAGACTCATAATAGAGTATGATAATAATGGAATAAATAAAGTTAAAGACAGAAATGGAACAACCTAGACCATCCACCTATTCCAAAACCAATACTTCATCTAATTTCCCATCCCAAATAGAGGGTCTAGTCCTTTGGGGGAGCTAGCCTTGACTAGCAAAAAAAATAAATGCAGAGGCAATTGTATTATATTTTAACCCTCTATTAAATAAACTATTTTGTTGTGATCAATCGTCGTCTTTCTTATAGTTAGACGTAGTGGAGAGATGGCTGTCTCAAAGCCCAGGTCTCTCAGGTCCAGGCTGTTGCAAAGCGACGCAGCGATTGTGGACTTTCTAACTTTAAGAATAGTTGTGTCACCACTACTGGGTAGCTTTGGGGCACTCTTTAGGTATAGCCTGTATCAAGAGAACGAGCCGCGAACTCTATGCGATCCTGAGAAGAATAAGAATTGATGTAAGTGAGTTCCAAGATTTTACAACCGCACAGCTGCAACGTTACATGTACAATTGCTGTTGTATTTAAGCGTAACGCTAAAGATGTACTGCGGAAGACGTGCCAGAGGGACCTCTTACAGCGGAAACTCAATATCTCAAACAGATTACCTTTGCCGAACGATTTTTTTTAAAACCCGTAATAATATAACACATAGGAGGACTTTACATGCATTCCAATGATTGTTTGGTGTATTTCTTGTCAGTAAAAAGGGCTGTCATTCCTAGTTAAATAGCTATGACTAGTGATTACGTTTATCATCTGTATTCACACATCATAGAGACTTAGGCTACATTCAGAAATACGTGTGCATTTCTTTCTGGTTTCGATGAAGTTCCTTTCCTCAACTATAGAGGTCTCTGACGTCAATAGCTTGTATCTTAAACATTCTGATAAATTAAAGCGCATGATTGGTTTGTTCTGTCATATTTAAGCTAACAGGAAACGCTGAAGCAATCACAGAATTTCTTTACCAGGAGTTTTAAGAAAAAACCTATTGAGGTCAGAGACATCTATTGGCGATCCAGAAAAGTTAAGTCAGTTGGATATGCGTACACATTTAAGAATGTTGGCTAAATCTCTATGTATGGTTTGCTGCGGTAGTTGTATTTTCTGTATATTTATTTGTATTCTATATGTACAGCACATATGGATATACATTTTCCCTCAGTGCAGAAGATTAATTTTGAGAATGTAATAGTCATACGTAGAAAGAGGTACCAAATACTTCATTCTGTAAACAAAATTCCCACGACGGAAGAAATAATGTCCGTCTTCCAGATAACAATGCTTTATCCTATGTTGAATTGGAAACAACGGGAATTTCTGTACAAAAATGAATACCCAACCCTCATATTTGGACTTTTTCATCTACAACTGCAAAAACATTGGGAGCGTCTAAGACTTTGTGATGTTATTTTGCAACAAGACAATTCTTACCTGTGTGAGGGAGGGGATACCAGAACTATTGCAGAATATTATTGTTCGGATGAAATTTGAAATAGTGTAATTTTCATTTTTGCTGTGCTGTAATACTGTAATTTGCTTGGAGTTACTGGTCTCCCACCAGGCTCCTCCCCAGGTAAACACAAATACACAAGGGTATCCCTGGAAATGAAAACTCTCAACCACATTGATGACATATTAGTAGATAGACGAAGACACACAAACATAACGGACGTTAGATCTTACAGAGGAGCGGAAGGTGACACCTACCATCAGTTAGCGATCACAAAAGTAAGAGAAAAGTTATGCATCGCGAACAGAGAGGTCAAAGGATCAAAACAACCGAAACTGGAAGTTAAACGATTAAATAATCTGAGCGTAAAAGCAAATTATCAACTGGAAATCTCAAATCAATTCGAAATTCTAGCCGCCCTGAGTATGTGTAGTAATAAAGATTACATAAAGAATGAAACTGATTTAAAGTAAGATGCTGGAGGGAATGCGTGATACAGTAAAGGGCTCAGCAGAGGAAAGTTTATGTGAGAAGAAACAGCAGAAAAATTAAACTTGGTTTCATGAGAAATTCCTTAAGCCTCATGAAGAACGAAAACAAGCCAGGCAACGATGGCTAAGTAATAAAAGCAAAGCAAATACCAAGAACTACAGTAACGCAAAATGTAACGCCTCACGCGGCTTCAGAAACAAAAATCAAGAATATCTTACTCAGAAGATTCAAGAGATACAAGAAACGGCAAGACAAATACATACGAGATCTATACAAAGGGTAAACTCGTTAAGAAAAGGTTACCATCCGAGGTTATGAATGATTAGAAATGAACGTGGAAATCTTCAGGCGGATGAAACTAAAATTGTCGATGTCTGGAAAAGTTATTTCAACAAATTTCTTAATGTACACAACGGAGAACAAACAGAGGAATTTGGCATTTATACAGCAGAACCGTGGATACCCGAACCAAGCAACGGTGTGCTTGAAATATCGGTAAGAAAACAAATTTTAAAAAATTAATTTTTAAAAATGTAAAAATATTCCATCCGAATTAATTAAAGCGGGAGGAACGGCACTAACCAAAGAACTATTTAAATTGATAAGTGTTATATGGAGAAATGAGGAGCTTCCAAAGGAATCTAAAACCTCAGTAATAGTTCCGATTTACAAAAAAAAGGCGAACAATCGGACTCTAATAATTACCGCGGAATCTTGTGACTTCCAACCTGTTACAAAGTATTGAGTAATATACTGGTAACTCGCCTAAGCGTATACGTAGATGAAATAATTGGATAAAAAACTTTGGTAAACTTTATCTTTATATGGCCCAGTCTAGTAACTTTGGACTTCGGCCCGTCACGATTTGCCGTTAGCTGTTAAAATCCACACCCGTACCCCTGCCGAGATTCGAACCCGGGACCTTCGAACCGATGGCCTACCGTCGCAGACCGCTCGCCCACCCGGCCGGCATGAAATAATTGGAGTTTACCAATGTGGATTTAGAAGAAATCGATCCACCTTGGACCAGATTTTCGCCTTGATACAAATATTAGAGAAGAAATGGGAATAGAATAGAACTGTTCACAAGCTATTCATTGATTTTAGGAAAGCACATGATTCTATCAAAATGGAAAAGTTGCACACCATTCTAGTACGATTTGGAATTCCGAAAATACTTGTGGAACTAATGAGGATGTGTCTCAGCGACCCTACAAGGAGAGTACGGATAGGTAATGGAAGAAATAAAAAACGTTTAATATCGGGCAACGCATGTTTCTATTCAATCCAGAAACTACTAACCTCGCGATTAATATCAGTGAAGTTGAAATTGAAAATATACAGAACGGTTATTCTGCCAGTAATACTTTATGGTTGCGAAAGTTAGAGTAGGACCCTTACAACGAACATAAATTACGAGTGTTTGAAAATAAGGCTTTGAGTAAGATAAGGTTTTCAACTTCCTTGACATTAATCGCGAGATTAGGGGTTTATGGACTGAATAGAAACATACGTCGCCCGATACTAAACGACTTTTCATTTCTTCCGTTACCTCATTTTTGCTTGTTACATATGCTCCCAAGTATTTAAATTTGTTTACTTTCTCTTTGTTCTCATACTTAATTGTTATGTACCTATTTACGTTATTCCCTGTGTTTCAGCTCGTTATCATGTATTTTGTTTTCTCTATGTTTACTAGGGTTGCCAACTCCAATTATTTAAAAACTGGACCTTTTTGATTTATTTCAGTTTGCAAACTGGACATCTTGCTTGCTGAGATTTTGGTGTTTTGAGCATTGCCTCTAATCAGGATATTGAACATGCAACACATTATGAACAATTACTGTACTTCCTTCAGTATTATCTCAAACACAACTTAAGTTAAAGCGACATACGAAATTCAACAATGCACATCGTGTTTGTTATAATGCCAAATATCTAGTATTCTAATAAGTAAACCTAGGGAACTGTAGATACGCCGATTTCCATGAAACTCCGGGAAAGTAAAGTGTAAGTGAAAATATTTGGAGCCTCCTTTTCCGTTTGGGCCCACAAAACGATTTACAAATGTTTTAACCAATATTCCCACCTGAAAAGCACGAAAAATGACAAAGTTCATAGCTATATTGAAACGCCATAACTTTGTTCATTTTCATCCGATTTACACGAATTTATTTTTTTTATTGAAGGGGAAATAATCCTCTATAAAACTGACAAGATTAGTTTGTCATTACATTTTAGAGTGAAACGTACCTCCCTACCGTTTCGGTTATGGTGAAATAGCTTTTCCAAGTAATTTCCTGGTACTGAAATATATTGGTAATATATTACTAATACATTATATTGTCAACATGTAATATGTTTAAAATCTACTACTAATTACTGTTTTGCTAAATCATTAAAAAAATATTATTTTAATGTATAAATATTGAAGATCAAATTGGATTTATAATTTATTCAAAAAATTCAGCAAAAAAATTTAAAAACAAATTTCGTTGGTCAAACAGTTCTTATTGAGATGATACCGTACATCAAATTGATTATGAAATTAATATTTTTTTCTTGAAATAGGGAGTGTAACGTTGATAATTATAGTGTACAAATATGATATAGCGTACACTAAAGCGATATATAGTATAAAGAATCATAAGCAGTAATTGATTAATATTACATTTGATAGTTTATTTATAATTGGCATTAATAGATTATCAAAGTTTTCAAACATGTACATACGGTGTGTTTATGTAAACATATAGAAAATTTATAATAATTTCTCTCGTGATTATAGTTGAAAACTTTTATTAAATGCTGATTTAAGAAATTCTCTGTTCGAAGTTATATACAGAAAATTTACCATGTGTGAGTAGGTTTCACTATAAATAATAATGAGTCTTATAGAGGATTGTTTCCCATTCAATTTAAAAAGACATTTTTTGTAATTCGGATGAAAATTGACGAAGTTGTGAAAAATATTAATATAGTCATGCACTTTGTGATTTTTTGGGCTTTTCAGGAGTGAAGATTATTTAGAAACATTTGTAAATCGTTTTGTGGGCCAAAACGGGACCCCAAATATTTTCAGTTGTACTATACTTTCCCGGAGTTTCAAGGACATTGGCATGTCTACAGTTCCCTAGGTTGATTTAAGAGATTTACGAAGAGTCATCCAAGTAGAGGGCCTTTCAAAAATAACGGTGAAGGACATTGACGAAATCCAGGGCAGAGCTTTAAATTCAAAGTATGTGAAGAAATTTTATTTGGTCAGTAGCAGTTAACTGAACTCATTTAAGACTCTTGGTCATTGACAATAAAATGAAATGAAAGTAAGAGTTCCTATAAAGTTTGAACTCAAATAGCCATAGAAATAATCCATGTGGTATATAGCAACGATAGCTGAACAATAAAATGTAAAGAAATACATTTGCATTTGGGAAGAAATACTATTTATGAGATTAATAATCTAAATTTAATTTGTCATGATCTGTGTCATGTATATTCGATATTTAATACGTCTGTCCAAATTAAATTATGGAGAAAAATAAAGTATTATACACGACACGAATCTTGAATGTAGTTCTCAAAGTGAAAAACGAAAATATTTATTGCAGGGGCCGGGAGGGGGGAAAGTACAAGTACATATTTCCGGTCAAAAACAGTTAAAAATTTAGCAA
The DNA here is from genome assembly GCA_022664845.1 of Lepisma saccharinum. NCBI lineage: Eukaryota > Metazoa > Arthropoda > Insecta > Zygentoma > Lepismatidae > Lepisma > Lepisma saccharinum. The sequence continues at coordinate 9,179 of JAGDQP010008296.1, read as the reverse complement.
CCCTTATAAAGTACTCTATTGCAGCAAAAACTACACTGAAAGATTAGGAACTAAAAAAGTATAATATTATTAAGAAATGACAATAATGGTTTCATTAGATCCAGAATAAGCTATAATTTTAAACACTAATAGAAACTTTATATATAAACCTTAACTTAAATGCCCTTTCTATGAAATATTTCTCAAAACCGGACATTAGGCGTCCGGTTTAAACTTGCAACCGGACAGACAATTGCTCTAAAACCCGCACTGTCTGGTTCTTAAACCGGACGGTTGGTAACCCTAATGTTTACCTGTAGACCTATCTCATCACACGCTTCTACTAAGACATCGGTGTTACATTGTAGTGCATCTATATCGTTCTCTAAGAAATTAACACAATGTTAAATTTATCTGTCTTGTTTATAGGAATCGTTTGTGTATCCCGGAAGTGTCAAAACAGAACAAATAATCTCTTTTCGTAACTTACTGTGATCGTAGAGCTCTGTTCTGTTATTTATAGGAATCAAGATGTAATTCGTCTTGCACTAAATTCTAGTGCAAACTGTGTGTGAATGTAGCATACGTCAGTTTCATTTTTTTTTAACTTGAATTCGTTCAAGTGTTCAAAGAAAGTAATAACAGATACAAGAACTGTGTTCTGTTGTACATAGAATTAAAAATAATTTTTTTCTTTCATTAAATTCTGGTTCAAAATGAAAATTAAATATATTTTCTCCATTTGTGGAATTTTAGGAGAATAGATTCATCGTGAGCCTCAACGTTAGAATCAATCTCGATCTTGACCTTCGAAAATTAGTCATTGCTAAAATAATTTCCTTCCATCAATAGATTTTTCTTCGTGTAAATCATCGAATCTTCTTATTTATTTAGTTACACTCATATTGAGCAAATCTATTCTAATTAATGTTTGGTTTTATTATCTCTCAGTTCAATTTTAACTGTGTGATTTCTAAGCACTTTACTATATCCTGTTGTTATGAATACTGATCTCCTCAAAATATAATCATAATAAAATAATGCATTAATAAGAACGTAGATGTCTATGGAGTCGTAGTGGTTGGATATGTCTGATAATGTTGAGTGGTATGATGCTTTTTCTTGCTTTCATTTTTCACCAAAAAAAATATATTTTTATGTTGCATCAGCATCAAGAGTGTCTATATTTTTGTGGAACCATAATTTGTTCTATTGTAGTTTTGTTTCACTTTCAGTGTGCAATAATAAACATTCTTGTATCAATATCTGAAATAATGCTTAATAAGCTAACTAAACTTTCCTTCAAATGGATCCTTTTCCAGACTTGAGTATGGAAATGCTATATTGCTCTGTCCAATCCTGAGTTATATATACAATAATAAGTATTTTATTAAACATTATACAAAGTCATTGTGTACTAAATGAAACAAAATTTTGTAATGTGAAATTCACCCCGTAGTCTTGCGGACCCGTTCAGTTCGGCGTCACCGTTTCGGCGCCGTAATGTTTCGGCGCCACAGCTTTATCAAAGAAACACACCAGGGAAACTATTGTATTAAGAGAAGTATGTAAAAACTTCGTCCATAAGATGCGACAGAAGAAGAGATCCAGGGGCTGTGTTTATGGAAGAGATGTAATGAGACGTTTATATTTTAGTAAGCACTTGAAACACAATAGTTTTTTTTTAATTATTTTAATTCTGAAGTGTTTGTTTCTCTCTGGCGGAAAATGTATGTACTAATTTATTTACAACATAAAGAGGCTGAGCTATAGCACGGACGTAACTAGGAAGAGCAGACGGAGCATAAAAGTTACCACTTTAAATTTAATACTTCATTATTTGCAGTTAATTTTACTTTCTGTAAAAAAAAATTCCAGATGTCGCACTTTTTCGTATTTAGAATTAATTTGGAAAAGTGTTTCATGCGTTTTGTTTACTGATTTACTGAACATTGGTTATTACTGTGTTTAATTTTTCTGTATGTACTACAAGATATTTGATTGAGCTTGGTTTAGAAGTTTTCAAGAGTAATCTGTTAATCATTGGGTCTTGTTTGATATTCCAAATTTTATCAACATGAATTTGGGAATGTGTACCGTACTGACTTAAAAGAAATAATAACAAATTGTCTGACATGTTTGACTTGCGTTGAAAATTCCAACATAAATAAAATTGTTTTGCGTAGCATTGTTTGTTCTGATCAAATGTTCTTATCTTTATTAATTAATTCTAACCTTTACATGTCACATCTCAATTTGTAACATTGAAAGGTTAACCATATAAAACACTCATGCATTTTACACGAAGACCAAAGTGGAATTAATAGATTTTAGAAATTGGGCATTTACCTACAAGCAGCTTGTAGAGATTTATTGCAGACATTGATTCTGATGTTCAGAGTTATGTTAAATCATGATAAGCATGTTAATGTTCGATTCAAACAGACACGTGAGTACAATGTTATACTACATTTTAGACCAAGGTGGCGCATATATCATTAAGTGAACAACTTAGGCGGTTAGGTTAAGGAAAATTCGTTAACACATTACGTCTACCTATATTCCAATCGTATATTCGCTGACCACATTTCGGATATTCAAAGTCAACATTTTGGAATCTTCAGTCAGCTCTTTCTAGAAAACATTGATATGACAACGTAAACCAACTGGATTGTTTGCTACTCAACGTTGGCTATAGAATTGGGCCATAGACTTTAAACACAAAGACTAACATTTGTAACAAAATATCTTCCCTTCAAATCAGTTCTCCCACATTCTGCAGATGTAAGTAAGTAGTACTATTTGAGATAATTGAAAATACAAAAAGAATTCGTTACACGTTTTCACAAATTTATGACGAATTTCCGTAAATTTCATGGAATATTAATTTAGGGAATATCCTTAAGGAACTGTCACAGTCATGCGTTAGAACTGTCTACATCATGACTGGAGTCAGACGAAACACAAAACTGACTACGTACCCTGAAATAGCCCTGGCGAGGCCGTTCGTGAAGAAGAAGAATTTGGAAAACTGGAACCACAAAGTAATTTGGAAGAGCGTTTGTGTAGAATTAATGTATGGATGAAGGAAACTTTTCTAGATTTTTTATTATTTTCAATTATAAACAACACCATTTGCCCTTTAGACTCGGATTTAAATAAAAATGGCCAATCTTTAGATTTCTAAGTTCAGAAGACGCTTTATGATTTGGTAAAACCGAAACTGTATTCTCCACGAAATATAACTAACATTTAACGTACTCTATTTGTAATATATATCGGTATAGAATTGCCAGATTTTACAATTTCGAGTTTCAAACTTTATCCACTGGGGTTTTCCATTAATTTCAGAGCACATGATCTTTCGGAGTACACTCGAAATATTTTGTGTGTTTGTGTGACGGGGAGGGTATGTGTGAGGGTAAGTGTCTCATATATGATTGCAGGATTCATATTAAGATATGAATCAACATTTATTTATAATTTCATTTATTGCATGTTATACAGCTTTGGATCAAGCTCGTTGAAAGTCTAAACGATAAGTATGAGAGCATGGCTTTAATCTTGGTACCATTCCGGCATTTGCATGGTGGCTTTCAGTCAAGATAGACATCAGCACGACTCCAACCACAATGCTCATCGAAAGTTATCGACCACTTGATCGCAAGAGCTGCATGTTCTGTTGGTTATTGAACAAGTATGAAGAAATATTTTGTTTACATATTACCCCCACCATAATTTTACCAGCAGAATATTGTGATGATGTTTGTATGCACAATATGTTAATTGTCGTTCGAAATATACTAAAATAACCAGATATATCGTTAGAATTTCCCTTAATCAAATTTTATTTAAGGTTAGTGTAAGGCAGCAATCTCTACGATAGATGGCACCACTACCTCTGTATCTAATTTATTTTAATCCTTGCACGAAATTTAAATGCTGCTCCTACAAATTCACGCCTAGAGAGTTCCAACTTTGAGAGAAAAAAGTTCTTAACCATTTCAATACTTTTATCCGTGACAATTTTTTATTTTATTTTCTGCTCATTGTTGAAAGAAAATTTATTATTGTAGATTGGGATATTCACAACAACAATTAAGTGATTTCAACAATGAACAAAAAGGAAAATAAAAAAATGGCATGGATTAAACTAGGGAAATGATTATGGACTATCTTGTCTGAAAATTTGAACTCTCTAGGTTTGAATTTGTAGGAGCACCATTGGAATCTAGTGCAACAAAAAACAACGTAGAGACAAACAGAGATGGTGCTACCATCTAAAATAAGATATCGTTGCTTTATACTAACCTTAAGGCAAGACCAGGAGCTTCGTATATACATGCACACATATAAGCACATTAAGAGAAGAAATACCTTTTTCTCTTTCCTTAACAAAAAATCTAACAAGGATGGCAACAATAGATCACACGGACTTAATAATTCTTTGAGAATACGTGCCATGTATTTTGCCAACTGACCAACAGACTAGACAGCATTACAGAATATCAAACGTCGATCCGTCAAGAAGTTTCTCCAACATCGTTTCTTTCTTTTGTTTCGTTGTTTTCGTACAAGTATCCTTCCTATAAAAAGAAGAAGAGGAAATATCCCCTTCTTCTCTATCCACATCGCTTTCTTCTTTTCCTTATTCGTTTCGTGTACTTTCCTCACCACCATCATCATCATGATCATCATCATCTCTTCTGTTCCTCCCCCTGGAGGATACCAAAAGGAGAGGAAAAAGCAGAGCAAAAGAGAGACAGAGAAAATGCAACTCCTTGTCATTCTTTGACTTCAGTTTCTCCTGAACTTTCCAGCTTTCCTTTAGGTGAATCTCCCCCCCCCCTTCCCTACAAGCTACCCACCCAACATACACACACAAGACACCACCCTGGCTTCAACCCAACTCATCCACCTATCTACACTTCAACAATCTTTTCGTCTTCTTTCCTCTTCTTTTCTTCTTTCTAGAGCGAAGGAGAGTTTGCGGGGCACGTACACATGGCATCCCCAATTTAGGAGTTAAGTGTTTGTAACGGAAACACCAGATGTGTACAGAAAACTAACAAAATGGCGGCGGTGACGAGACGGTCAGAGAGATGGAACGACCTAAGTTTCCATGCAAAATCCTTCAAGTCAGATCTGAAATAATTTTCTAATTCTAATTTTCTTAGAACGCTTGGATTATATCCATTTAAGATTATTGTAAACCAATGATTTGGAATGTAGATCAGTGCCGAATCTAAGGGGGGAAAGGAGGCAAGGTCCCCCGGGCGGCACGTTTAGGGGGTGGCAGACAGATAAAAATAAAAAAAAAGTAAAATCAGATTTTAATTTGAAATTGATACTAGTGTTCAAATTTGCAATACTGGCTCGCCAAGACACTTTATATGTTCTTCCACACAATCTACTTTCATTTTTGAAATTCAAAACCGCTACTCAAGTCAGATAGGCAGGTCTACTGCCGTACTGGAGTTATTAATAGCGATGCCACGACAGGCTTCAGAGAAGATAACAAAAGTACACTACATGATGCGAGACAATGTTGTGGCCTTCGCGTTGGCCGGTCGTGTTGATTGGCTAAAAACAAACGATGAAAAGGGCGGTGGAAAGGGTGGCAAAATTTAACTTTGCCCCCCATAGGAAAATTTCTAGATCCGGCACGGATGGTAGTACGACTACCATATCTGGACTGTATTTATCTCCATGTACGAAATCTCAATTTTGCCTCTACAACTTCAAAACTATTGTGTTCTCATTTTTAGAGAAGAACATTTATAAGAATTTGAATCTTGCGATCATTTTTTCATTATCTTTTTAATTTGTTGATTGTTGAAATCGCTTGGTGAATGTCCAAATTTCTATATATCAAGCTCTTTCAACAATCAAGAAGACAAATGATTTTTTTCACCAACAATTTAAACCTTGTAACTTTGAATTTGTAGGAGTTGTACTACAATTTTGTATAAGGAAAACATACACGAGAAATATAGTTAAATCATGTTAGAATGTATAGCCTGATTTTGTTATTTTACGCTAATCTTCATATTCAACAAAGAAAAGTTATAATCAAAATTCTTTCCCTTATAAATAGTCTTAAATATTGTTTTCAGCAAGCATTGCAACCAGAAATAGTACTGCAAATTGGTACTAGACATCAACACTCGAATGAAGAAGATTATTGAAACTATAGTCAATGAACATTTGTAAAATCTAGGCTGGACAAATAGGTTATGTAAAGATTTTAATAATTAGATGATACTTAATAGTTATATGTGCTTTAAACTAGAGTACGCGTGTAAAAAATTGTAATCTCTAGGCTCAGCCATTTTCCACACTAGTGGAAAGAATTGAATCAAAAATTTTGATAAGAAACCTTGATCTTGTTCTAGATTTGAATTTTTACCACAGGTGAACTAAAATTTTAAAATTTTGGTGGTCGAGCTAAAATGTAAATTAAATTATCTTTTCCTTTACATAAGTCATTTTATAAACATATTTAACTCCTCTGAACTAGAATTCACACTTTGCTATTCCGTACCTATATCTATGACACCAAAACGTGTACACGATAAATTCAGAAAAAAAAAGGAATATTTAATTTTACGATAGCGTAAAGTGAGATCCATTCTTTCGGAACGGATTTTCATCGTCATCCAAACATTTCGATCCTTGAGATGAACTTTTCGACTTTTGAAATTGGAAACTAGTCAATTTAAGACCTTTCTCGATTTAGTTAAACGAAATTTAAAACAAAAAATTAATCTCGATTTTATTAACTCTTAAGTTTCTAAAAATCCATATATCTTCATGTCTCAGCCGGGATTCGAACCTAGAACCATGGATACGTTGACTTGACGTCTCAGATCATACGGGCGCTTCGTCTTCTGCTAACCTACTCGTAAACCGCTACTGATTTGCCGACGATTGAAAAATTCAATACATTTTCTTTTATGAAAACACTTTCTCCTCAAACAAAGAGTGTTCCGTTTTTCTGATTTGGTGTGGTGAATTCCTCTAGTGCCGAAGAGAAAATCAATATAATCACGAAGTCTGTCATTTGAAGTTTCCTATAAATCATGTCCGTAAGGTAATTGAAGACAGGTATATGTTTTACGTATAAAACAAAACTTTACGAATGCACTTGAGACATGTCTTCGTGGCGATTAGTATAAATATTCTTGCAGTAGTATAGAATTTTTCTTCTTTGTGCTTTTTATTTTTTATTTTGTCTGACAAATATTTTATTTTGAAGCGTTTAATGATATATGTAAACTGTGATTGGACATTATGTCTGTTCAATAAACTTCAACTGAATTCCATTAACGATAGAAATATAACTCAAGAAATTAGGACATACAAACATAAATGCATGCATTTAAGACATTACGTTACATTCTTCCTCCTTCATTCGCGATTCAAGTTTTGTTTGAAAATGCTTCAAATTGTAACTCAAAATATTTATCTTTCTCAAAATAAACTGTTCATTATTTCATCAGCAAAATGTCCACATAACTTTCCTTTTTTTAGATAAAATGAAAGGAGCCTCCTGAATTAGTTGCAGAAGACCCAGAAATTCTTCCTTTTCTGCCCTCCTGTCCTACAGCCCCCCACTCCGAACTTCTTCATCCCTCCCTGCTACAGAAATTAGTCTCCAACAGCAACTTTTGTGCTGTTTCAGCTCACAGAATAGAATTAGTTTCTTGAACTTTTATCAAAGAAGTCAGTAACGTTGCCAACTGAGGTACTTTTTTCCTCGAAGCGCTGGTTCAAACGTACGTGCGTTGATGTACAGTACTTCCTCCCATACGCACACACATACAAATATATTGTTTATTTTTTTTCACCGTCCTTATGTATTCACTTTCCTACTTGCCTTATATTACGATCTTTTTCTTACTTAAGACAATGTGAAAAAATATTACGATTTCCTTTTCACTTTCTGCACTAATCTTATCTTTAAAAAAATATTAAAAGAATCTTTTTAAAGACATAATTTTCTTAAACGATTCGCGCTAAAAAGTAAAAAATAATTTTGTTTATGCATGACTAAAAGGAAATGCATAGTTCACGCTCTCATATAAAGTCACTTTATAAATTCTTAAATTGGCGCACCTCATGCTTTTCTTTTTAGTCATGCATAAACATTTTTTTGTTTTACTTTTTAGAATGAATTGTTTAAGAAAGGTATGTCTTTAGAAAGCTCTTTTTAATTATTTTTCTGTGTTATCTCGGTGTTCGTACGTTTTTTCTCAAGCTAATATTTTGTGACCCAAAACCTTAAGTGTTCTACAACTCAATAACGTTGCAGGCTAATTTGTACTTTAGGATAAAGAAGTCGATATTAAAAAAAATATTAAAGTATGCTTTTAAAATATATATATGAAGAAACAATGGAATATTGTATTATTACCCGACTTACGTCGCTGTCCAAAATTTCATCATAGTATGAGGTCCGGATCTGTGAGTTAAATTAACGTTGCAAGATTTTATGACATCTATCCACGAAATTATGAACTAAAGAAATGTCTGTAAAAAGAATGTTATTATCTTCGTTTGTGCTTAAGAGAAGTATCATAAATTTGTATAAGAAATATTTCCATTATGGCTTTCTGAAAGTATATTTTTATAAATGAATTTCGAATTTGAATTTAGTAATAGCCTTTATGCATCTTAGCCTCAGGCCGGGATTAGGATGTGGTAGAGGATGTAGTAGGTATAGGTCATGAACTTTTATAAGGTACACTGGCGGCATTCGCCTGGTTGAAATAAAACCTGATTTTTATCAAAGAAGAGATTGAAGATATGAAATTTTATTCTTAGGGCCTTCTTTGGAGCTCTCTTCTAATAGATAAGATGCATCAGTGTTAGCCATAGTGCTCAGAGGTAGATAGCTATATAGATAAGCAATAACAATAATACATTATAATATTTTTTTTATTACAAGAAATCAAATTTTAAATTCATATGCTCGTTATATGCTCTAAGATTTATCAATGTCGATAAATCTCACTTGACGTTAGAGAATGTACAGTCAACGCCAAACGTTTATAGCCAGTCGTAAAATTTATTTTTCCAATAACTTTAAAATTAATAGACTTATTTATGTAGTTTGGGTAACTTACAGAAAAATCACTTTCTCTTTAACTTACAGGAAACAGAGTCCAAATCGGTCAATCTATTGCATAGTTATTCGG
>JAGDQP010008295.1:0-63604 GCA_022664845.1 Lepisma saccharinum | reverse complement strand
TGAAGACCATAAATAAATGTGAGTCTGATCATTCAGTTTCTTAACACGCAATGGCAGAGACATGAATTATATTAGTGAGATTGCCTCTATTAATTCACACACACACACACACACATACATACACACACACACATGAACCAGTAACTTTATTACTATAGAGGAATGTGCGATAGCTTTGTAATATCGACCAGGGGTGGGTGAGTTTCAAGAGATGTTCTAATGTAATCTATCAGATATATTATCTTTTCAGGGCAATAAAATGAATTAGTAGGGTCCTGTGAATGCATAATTAGTACTAACATCAGTTTCTTCGATAAAAAACTTCTATGACCTGCACAAAGTGAATCCTGTATGCAACTGGGCTATTAAATAAGCCCCATTGTCTGAAAATAAAACCTATTAATTTTCTTCCAGCATTAACTTGATTAACAATATGAGCTTCGAATCTCAGTTTTCACATCATACAATTTCAATATTAATCAACTAGATGTTTTCTGTACAGTAAAGAATCTTCTCCTGCAATGTGATGAGGGCTACATCCCTCCTGATTATACGTGAGCATACGGAAAAGTGTTAAAACACCCTTATTATGTGAATACATTATAGAAATTAACCTCTTTATGACACAAATACTTAAACACGTGTTTCAATTGGGTACTCAGTTTCCTTTCATACAAAAGAGAATTAAATTTTTAAATAAATGAATATAAGTAAATTGATTGTACCCAAATAGGGGTAAAACATTAAATGTAAGGGGGTACATCCCTTATTATACGTGAGCATACGGAAAAGTGTTAAAAAGACTCTTATTATGCGAATACATTCTAGAAATTAACCTCTTTATGACAGAAATATTTAAACACGTGTTTCAATTGGCTACTCAGTTTCCTTCACATTATTAAAATAAAACAAGTTGCAGTATCAATGATTATCCATTCGTTCACCTATAAAATGTTTTCACTTTGATGTTCATACAAGTTTCGAACCGAGTCGTCTGACTTTAATCTTCAATTAACAGCGTAGGACATGTCCATCTGAATGTGATAAAATTCTAATAGAAACACTTGGACGATGGATATGTCTACATCATGTTGTTTTCATAATATCATAAGCCTGTAACACATCCAGAACAAAGTGGAATTCAAATAGACAAGAGGAAAATGTGCGGCATGTCATCTTAACTGATGCTCATAAAAGTAAAAGTTTCGAGCCAAGGCTCGTGACTTTAATATTCAATTGATAAGGCAGGACATTCCCCTGAATGTGATAAAATTCGAATAGAATTAGTTCGACGATGCATATGGAGTCAAGGTATTAATATTTTTATTAATCAACTCTGCTATAATTCTTCTTATCGCTTCAAAACGATCTTAAAACATGAAAAGCAGGAGCTCATTCAGACGAGGTGAAATAGAAGGAAGCTATGAGAAATGAATGAAATAGCTGTATGAATAGTTAATTCCATTTCATGTTTCTTCCTGTCGCTCTAGTTCTTCTCCTCTAATTCCATTTTCAGGTTATTTCCTGTCCCTTTAATTATATTTCACGCTTCTTCCTATCACTTTAATTTAATTCACGCTGTTTCGTGCATGTTCCGTTTGTGTTAGTTCCGCTTCCCACTTGTTCCTTTCACACTACTTCCGTTTTCCACTTATTCCACCGACCGGAAACCATATATTCCTACCTGAAAAATGTTTCCAATTAGCTTGCAATATAACTGCCAAGCCATGCGAAAAGACCTGATTCTTACTGGATGTGTTTAGCCAAGCCATGCGAAAAGATCTGATTCTTACCAGATGCGTTTCCAAGTAAGTTCCCAAGCCTTGCGAATGTGTCTGATAAAATGAGAAAATGTTCAATAGATGTCAGTACAATTCTTTTCATATTATCATATGAAGAATTTTAAAATATAAAATACTTGTTTTCTTTTATCCAAAAATGATCTTAAATATATATTTCTACTCTACTAAACATAAAATAAAGAAACAAGCGATGAATTCATAATCATTGATTAATTAATATTAAATTCTCATAAGTGACCGGGTGTGTTTCCAACTAACTTCCCAAGCCATGCGAAAAGATCTGATTCTTACCGAATGTGTTTCCAGCTAAGTTGTCAAGCCTTGCAAATGTGTTTCATAAAATGAGAAAATGTTCACTAGATGTCAGCACAATTCTTTTCATATTATTCCATCAAGAATGTTAAAGATAATATAAGTGTTTTTCTTCTTCTTTTATCTAGAAGTGATTTAAATATATATTTATACTCTAGCAGAGATAAATTGAAGAAACAAGCGATGAATTCATAATCAATGTTCTGTTAATATTAAATTCTCATAATTGATTTACTGTATTTCTATCTTATAAGAAGGAGTAAAGATTTTCAAAGTTAATACCAGGAAACCAAAACCTGGGACAATAAAAAATATTGGTGTTGGTATCAAACCAACTGAAAAAATTTGAACATTTTTTTCCCCAATAAAAGAAAGGAAGTACCCATATTCATTCTCTTCGTCCCATTTTTTTCAACTGACTTTCTTCTCAATACTGGTAATCGTTTGTTTCCAAGTGTGCTCGTTCTTTCTAAAGTTGTTCGGTCTTTTCTGTTTTTATTCAATGTTGTTTCCAACTTGGTTCTTTTTTACTCGTTTGTTTTTATTAACAACTCTGACTTGCTCCTCATACATTTGTTTGGCAACTCTGATTTGCTATTTTGTGTTCATACGTTTGATTCGCAACTCTGTCTTTCACTTTTGTTTTCATCCATTTGGTTGGCAACTCTGAGTTGGTCCTTTATTTTCATAACGAGCTAATACAAACAACCTCTGCATCTTCCCAACCTTTCCTGTGTTCACACGTAATAGCAATTTCCAGACACCATCTTCGATTGTGATATCAGTATTCTCCAAAATTTAGTCCATCATCTTATACTATCATGTCTTACATCATCTCAATCCTTTACTAAGATCACATGATGGTCTCCGCACTATCACATGTAATGACCTGGACTTTAACCTGCCATGTTACCATATTTTCACTGACCTGGACTTTAACCTGCGGTGTTGCCACATAAAAACAACAAATTTGGTGTACTCATCTACTATAGCTACTAGGTCTACGTTAGCAATAGGTAAAAATATTTTGCGTCTTCTTCTGTTTTAGTTGTGAAAAGAATAACCTAAGGTCAATCTATAGTTCTTTTAGTTGTAGGAAGAATTAATACGCAGTTTTGATAATACTTTTGGTTGTGCTTGTTAGGTACACGGAAATAAATTAGTTTTAACTAAGTCAAGATTTTGCTAGGTTGATGACGAAAAGGGTTGCCCATAACCTACTGGTTGTTTACCACAACCCTTTCGAGACATGAAAGTACCTAATTCTGTAGGTAAATGGTAACCCATTGAGAAGGTTTAACAGAAATCAGGGTAAAAACAACCAATTCGTGGGTAGTCAGTTACCTACACGATTGGTACAAGAAGGAATAAACCAACAACACGGTTAATTTAAACAACATGATTAACCCACTGCTCGGTTATGCTAACCGTTTAATGTGCAGGTAAATTTAACCTTCTGAGAATTAGTTATTTTTAACCTTGATGAGGGTTAGCTGAACCGAGTCTCATCTATACGAGATGGCGTTAATTGAACTCTGAAGACTGAAGGGCTTCTTCCACATGGAAGTTTTGTACCAACGCCAAAACGTTACGGTAAAGCTTAGGAGGTAATTCAGCAACCCTAAATCTAGGAATGTAGTGCTATATAAATTATTATTAATATTCTATTGATGAAAAAGTGTATTATGCAACAATGAGATTTATATAGTGAATATCACAGTAGCACAACTTGTGAAATATACTCATTATCGGTCGTAAGTTTCATGTGTTCGGTTGAGTAGTCGTTAGTGCTTCGAACTACAACGCATGAGGTCCCCGGTTCGATCCCAGCCCGGCGCGCATTTTTTTTTTCAAAGATAACTATAATAAGCTACATATAGTGTAAATCATAACAATAACTTGCTTCCAGACGATTTTACCACATTTTTTTTTTTTTTACAAATTTTCGTTGGGATGGGTTAAAATAACTAAATGCAGTTGTTTATCATAACCCTTTAAAATAACCTACGTGGAGGGTTACACCAACCCACTGGATCTAACCTTTTTAGCTGGGTTGCGGTAACCTTGTACTTATTAGGCTCTATATTTACCAACTCACTCTGTTACATTAACCCATTTTTGGGTTGCTGGTAACCTTTTATTTCTTTCTGTGTAGGAAGCACAGGACTGATTTCCATAAAGAAATTGTGCACGTTAGCCTACATAGTATACAAGTTTTCAGTTGCCTACAGTAGACCTAACACTCCATTTGGATTATTTGCATTCTATTGTTAAGATAATAGTCCTAATAGTCATTTTCATACTTATCCACTAGAGTGTATAATTTGGAAATACACTGAATATGAAAGAAATAGGTACAAAATATTTCAATATATGAGTGTGTCCACTTACCCCATACAGTGTGTCAACCAACCCAGACTCGGGGCTAGTTGACACGTTTCACTTAATGTTATTTTCACACGTCTAGCTCCCATAATATAATACAGATAATATTCCATTGTTTTAATTAGTGGGAGAAAGTATAACGAGTTTGCCAATACTTCCCTTCCTTCTCTAGAGAATTTACCTCACCAGTTACAGCCGACAAATGAAAAAGAGTGTCAACCATCCCCGGTCTCCTCAAGTACTTAGTTTATAAGAAAAACATGTTAGTTGTTATTTTACAAAATATATATTTTTTATTTGAAACATAAACTGTACACACTTATAAATAAGAACAGTGCAAACACAAAAGTCGAATACTGATTTACCGACATTAAATGTGCAGCCACACTTTATACGACAGAATCAAAATTTGTTTGTACATACATGAAACTCTTCGAATGTCTGCAGTAGTCCGTAAACAATAGAGACCTTATTGATTTAGCAACACTGCAGATTGAACTGTTAAATGTGGCAGGACTCTTCTATGTGATATGAAAGTATCACGAATTTCATAATACTGCACGTTTTTATTTCTGATATAACTGAACCATTGACCTCTATCTGAAAGTGATACTGGACTGATCGATGTAATTAAAAAGTTAATAATATATGAAGCCAAGGAGCGGAGGGTACTGTTAATCTTGATCGGTTATTTAAAGTATAAACCAATATGAAAAAAAATTCAGTTGTAACTCAGTTTTTACGTTTGTTATCGCTGTGCGGCCAGATATTTATTTATTCTTGAAACAAAAAGAGATAAAAAAAACTTAAATATTATATGTAGCATGTACTGTTGTTCAGTCTGGTACGTGCATAACGCAAGAATTCAGATATAAATAAATAAACGGGCAGCACAGCTGTAGTAAAAAAAAATGGATTAGAACTGAAAATTTGGTCTATATTGAATCAGAGTGGAGGTGGTTGATCGAGGTTAAGGGCTGATTTTCATGAAATCTTGCGTTGCTTGCGATTTAGCTGAATAGCCAATTGAAACCTTACAATAAAACACGTGTTTTAATTGGTTACTCACCCAAATCGCAAACAACGCAAGTTTTCATGAAAATCAGCCCTAAATGTTTGCTCTTGCGCCTATCTTTCGCCATTAGCCGATCAATCCAATGTCATTACGTAGAGCTCGACTGTTAAGGAATTTAGACTGACATTCTGATACAACTGCAGGACAGGTTTGGAGTATAATTGTTCCTTTTGTTAAGGAACTTAGCTTCCCGTTTTTGATAATACTGTATATTAAACTTCGAATGTAAGTGTACTGTCTTTGAGATGTTCTTCAGTCCATTTGTCAAATCTAGCCGACATTTCTGGACTCATATGTTCCTTCCAATTGTTCACCTTTCCCTTTCGGATAAATTTCCCATTTGCATTAGCGCTTATTTGAAGTGACCTCATAACATCCGCAACATCTTCGAAGTTTAACGCTGCATTGTTTCTCATTTTGCTAATGCTTAGATGTTCTATAAGGTCAGTAACATTCTTCTCCGTCAGATCCTTTCCCAAGAATGTGGCTATTCTACGAATAACGCTAGGCAGATCCTGAAAGAAATTGAAACATACATTTCAGATTCTGAAACATTCAGAGACATAATTAAGAGTCTAAAATATTTAGAAACTTATATTTCAGATCCTAAAACAGTTAGAGATATATATTTCATATAATGAAATAAATTTAGAGACATAAATTTCAGATTCCAAAATATTCAGTGACACATTTCAGATCCTGGGGCACAGAGACACCTATTTTAGATCCTGAAAAGTGTTATAGACACGTATTTCTGATCTAGAAAAAGTCATAGCCACAAATTTCAGCTCCTAAATGATACAGAGGTGAGTAGTTGAGATCCAGAAAAGAGTCAGACATATCTATTTCAGTTCCAAGATAGATTCAGATATACAAATTTCAGATCTAAAAGGGAGGAAAGACACGTATTTCAGATGGATAGAAAAGTTGGATATATGAATCAGATCCATAAAAAGAGTCAGAGACACAAATTCCAAATCGTAAAAGGTTGAGACATATAAATGAGCCAGAGATAGTGTTGAACACGTGACGAGACGAGACAGCATTCGCGTAATATAAAATATACATCTTTTCGAGACGAGACAAATTTTGGACAAGACATTTTCGAGACGAGACAGCCTCAATCTCGTCTCGTGGGCAATACTGGCCACAGACATGCTTGGTTCTAAAAGAATCAGGGAAACATTTAAGATCCTAACAGCCAGAGATGATTCAGAGCTGCTATTTCCAAAGTTAGGAAAGCGTAGCAATAGTAATGTATATTTGCTCAAAGAAAATCAGAACAATGAACAAATAAGCTGCCAAAATTTGCTAAAATTAAGACATTCTTGAGGCAACAAAAAGTCAAAATTAATTTTATTGTATTAGTTTTCCCCATGGCTGCAAGGGTTTTTACAGTTTTGTTATTAGGTTAGTTTATTTGTGTACTGAACATAATTAAATCTAAAAGTTTCGAGTCCTCCAAGGTAAATGACAATAATATATGTTTAACTGTGCTGTTGTTCACTCATTACTTAACAAGAGTCTATAGATTTCAAATTATTATTTTAGAGGTGGCCCCATAGTTGAATTGAACTTTCTTGTGGATTTTTTTAATTCTAGTGTAGCCACGAGACGAGACGAGACGAGACAGAGAAATGGCTATAAAACGAGACAAGACAGAGCTCTTGCAATGCGAAGTATAGGCCTACATCTTTTCGAGACGAGACAGTCTCTGGACAAGTTAATTTCGAGACGATACAGCCTAAATCTCGTCTCGTCAGCAACACTAAATAGATCCCATCTCAAGGTCGCCTGCTGTTATCACCTTATGAATGCACCTTATAGCTATTTCAGTAAAAAAAAAATTAAAGTACAATTTTGCGTAAAATAACATAGGGAAGAAACCGGGAACCCCGGATGATTGCAGAAACTACACTGAAAATTTCCTGGCACAAAAAGCAGACAAGAACTTCACCAAAAACGAACTTTATATAAACACATGTGAACTTTATGTGAACCTACTAAAATATTGTGAGTTTTTGTGTGCTCTATGTGTCTTTTTATTGGATTCTTACGCATAGTGCATGTTTGGCATACATTAATTTCATATTTGCCGTAGTTCACATTATCTAGGGTTCATTTTCAGATCACTTTTAGTACATTAGTCACTATGAAGTGAACTTTTTGTGCATGAATTTGGTATCAGTACACCAGAAGTTCATGTGTTTAAACACTAAAAATGTGGAGTGGTTCATATTACTTTTACGAAAAGTGCATGTATCAATTATGCACTAAAAACATGGTAAAACTGAAACATATTGTTAACTTTTTTCGAGACATATTGTGTACTTTAAGTATACTTTGATTTTCAGTGTACAGTCACAGGAACATGGCGACAGTATAAAACTGCATAGAGAAGAGATTTCACGTCCTAGACTAATTTGGATTTTCGTAGAAATTAAGGTGGTCTACGTTTTACATATTTATATTATTAATGTTTTACTAAGCATGAAGGTACAAAGGAAAAATCCAGGGCCCTCATACTAGTGCTATGATAGTCGAAATGAAATTGAATACTACGGACTGCAAGGCACGATTACTCACAGTTAGCATCGTACATCTTTTTCACAGTCATGCAGCAACAGCAGCGTTGATAAATCTAAATAGTATGCGAAGGAGGGAGTTATCCGCAGATAGGTGGAGTTTGAAAATAATTGGTTATTCTTATGTGCGTTATTATTATTATATTGTATGCTAGGTCATAGGCCTACGAGTATCTTTTATTGAGGCTAATTCATAACAATTATAATCGTTTATTTCACATTCTGTAAAATGTCTTTCTACGACGGTCTATTTATTTTCCAATTATTTTAATACTTTTAACAGCATTGATCATATTAGATGAGGAAACTGTTAGCTATAAATGTTGTGCAATATCTGTGGCATGCCTGGTTGTAATAACTAATAAACGGGGAATCTAGTACCAAATGAAGTTAGGTTAGTATTCTTAAGAATCCCCTTGATTAAATTAAAGGTTAGGAAATCTGCTAAACGATATCCGTTCTGGTAATGTAGTTCAGAGGGGTCCATTCCGGACAACAGTGAACAGTTTTGAATTCGCATACTCCTTTGCTGATGACGTAAGTGGTAGGAATTTGCCGGGAACCAAAGATCCATGTATGACTCAGCGAGGCCCAGATGGGGAAATCTTAGCGACGGTAACTCTCCTGGTGTCGGGGGGACGCAACACGAAACAAAATCGATATTCAGTATTTCGCTTCGACATTAAATGCACAAGCAGTCAACAGTCGTTGCCTGGAGAGTAGCGTGACAGATTTGGTTCTAAATTCTTAGCAGAATGCGATAAATATTTTGATTTTCACAGTTATATGAGAGCCAAACTTCAAACGTTACCATCTATTATGGCCTAGTGAAGTCTTAAATATTTTACGGCTTATTTTCAAACACGCTTGCGTTTTGGATGAATAGCCAATTGAAACACGTGTTTTATTGCATGTTCTACGTATTACGTAATAAAACACGTGCTTCAATTGGCTACTCACTCTAATCGCAAGCAAAGCACGCAACGCAAGCGTGCATGTAAATCAGCTCTTAAACCTTCTGTTTTACGACTATAATTAGAACAAAGTATAACAGTACAACTCGTGTTGCTCTTGCTCATGTTTTAAAGAAAAATGTAGGACATCCTTGCAGAAGTAAGCGAACACCTTACCCGTAGGTTTAAATATTCCCTCAAAATCTTTTAACTGACGTCATCAACGCAATGGAATATGGAAAATCAATTTTGTTCACTTGTTGGGAATGGACCCCTCTACGTGACTGCTAATTTCCCCTGTCGCAAGAGGTGCTGTAATAGCATGACGTGCGCTGATTGGTTGCAGTTGTCACTAGCTACCTGGCGATTTCCAATCTTACTATAACACTGATTTCTCCAAAGGGAAACTCTTTGCTACATTTCCAATTTTCGTCATACACCATTCAGCCAATCAGGGCGGAATGGTTTACCTGTATACATATACATTGATGTAGTTTAAAATGTATCGTCATGCAAATCTCAGTACGGTTTGGTTGACAGGCCGATGAGGACAGCTAAAGTTGCGGTTTGGTTGACTGGTCGATGAGGACAACTAAAGTAAATCCCATTTTCTAAAGTTAATATTCACCACAATATAAATTATTAATACTCAAAGATGTAACGAGGTAAAACATATTTACTAACAGCAAAGCATCTAGATTTCATAATCAGAAGAAACCGTATCTTTCATCTCAAAGCCTTGATAGCTTTTCGTCACATTTTTTCATATGTTTTCCGCATTTAGGAACATTACTAAACATTGTTTTTTATTCATTAGGTTTACCTGTAACTTCTCTGCATGTGTACAGTACAAAAGTAATTTTATATACAATGTTAATTATCTCAAAACCATTCGTATTCGTATTTTATAGTCTAGCGCGTGTTCGTTTTAATTATGCCCATCCATTGCGTGTTCGTTTTAATAATTGATGTTTTATTATAATATTTATAATATAATATAGTTTTACAGTCTAACAGTCTTAATAATTGATGTTTTAAGGTCAGTTATTTATTGGTTGCTATGGTTTCTGTCCGCCATAGCTGTCAGTCACTCTTAACGCTCTTGTCACTGTCGCATTTGATGTTGTTATCACAGTTAATTTTGAATTTTCATGATGTAAAACTATTATATAAAACACTGCAACACTTAATAACACTACTCTAAACCATAAAAACCAAAATGTCGACTTCCTTTTATAAAGACTCCATATCGAACAATGTCAATTGGTTGGAAGATAATGGAAGACACTTCATAACAAGCTAATATTTTGATCCATAGTTCTGAATCTTAAAGTCTTAACTATGTTTTTAAAATATATCATTGTTCAGAACATATCAGTAACTTAGATTTTCCTTTCTTACTTGGTTTCTATAATTTATTTTGCTCTGTCCGGTGCTACCAGACCTGGTTCACAAGCACGGACAATTGGAAAACTCATAGTTTGTTTTCATAGCGTCTAACTTGTAACAGGTATTTGTTCTAACTCCAATTGATACATTCTCTTGTACACTGATCGCATGATGTTTTATAAATGCATTAATGTTTAACTTCCTTTTACGGATATTTATTAATTGTCCAGAAACAAAACGTTTCCGTGGCTACTGGTCTCTTCCCTATAAAGATAGTTTATGAAATCGCTAAGTAAAATAACCATAAAAATAGCTAAGTTGTAAATATATTTTTCCGTAAAGTTTCATTTTTGTATTCTCAGTATATTTCTATAATTTCTTTCTACACTCTTAAGTGTCGCCCATTACTCGCATTATCCTTATGCCTTGTTTGAATTACTAAAATCTTACCATAGTTAACGTTAACCCGAGTTCATTTTAGTAATGTAAACACCAGTTACCGTTAACGCGGGTTTCAAATTTAACAAGCGCCAACTTACGACTGTTATCTTGTAACGTTAGTAAGAAACGGCTGTCTAAACGCAAGTTAGTCATTAGGCACGGCTCACTTCGTGAGTTTATTTCTTTCTTTATCGAAATATATAGTATCCTAGTGGTGCGTATCACTTTTAAAGTATAACAGAATGATGGCAGAACTATGATACAAAATGTGACTCTGCAATCAATTCATTTGTGTTCATTTTTTATAATTTAAGCTTCTCCCGTGTAACAAGAAGATTCTTTACTCTACGGAAACTTTTTCCTGTTTCTTTACAGACAATGGTAGAACAAGCAAGATAATCAAGTTCGGTAGTCTGAACGCAAGTTAGTTTTACCCATACTTTTTATCATAGTAAAATGTTAGTAATGTAAACAAGGCATAATGAGTGGTCTTGACTACATGTTGACCATTTTTCAGCTTTACTGTCTATGTTGCCATCTGAGATATTCAGGAAATGTAAGTGGCTACCTTTCCCTAGTTCATTAACTTTGATTTGCTAAATTACTTTCGTAATGGTTCTATTATAACGAACTAATAATAAGCAGGATCTGTGATCACTTCAGGTTTGACTCAGAAAGAACACACGATACTTACAGAAAGGACAGTGGTTTATCAATTCTTACCTTTTTCATTTCTTCGAATCTTAGGAACAATATATTAGGTTCATCCTTTCTCTTCCAGAATTCCAGCACATGGTTCCAATATGGTGCCCACAAAACTATAAATCCGAAAAGGAAAAGTATTTTTAAAACCATAGACCTTAGAAATGAAATAAAAAGTAAATGATATTAAAAAAGTATACAGTTTCCATTTAAAAAAATACAATGTTGCCAAAATTCATACAATGAACCAGTAGCGTAACTAGAATATTGACCCCTTCAAACAGCCTTTTAGGGCGCTTGTTCTAGGGCCCTTCCAGCTGCATCTTTCACATGCAATTTCAGCAATTTTTTACCGCATGTAAAAGAAATACAGCAACTATGCAGAACAATGTTTTCAAGTTTCTAAAACGGTTTATTTTCTACGTGAAAATTTCTGTCCAGTTTTGAGCAACTCTGAGAAAGTTTTAGTATCGATGTTTGGGACCCACTTGTAATATTTGCTGGGTTTGTCGTTAACTCACATTTCACCTATTTATATATCGCGTGTATGGACCCTTAGACCCCTGCCCCTTCCCGATAGCCACACAGGGACTCGCATCATTGTAGTTACGCCCCAGTCATGAAAAAATAGTGAAGAATACAATCTTCGAAGTTCTCTTTAAGCAATTTGAGTCAGCAAACTTATTCTGGTTCATTTGGAGAAAGATTAAATGCTAAAGTTGGTGTTATTGTCAATCAGGATTAACACACTGCAAAAAATAGCTGTGCTAATTCAACACAATGCGGTGTCCCAGCGTGACTACCACTTTTTGTGTGTTAAATCAAAACATAACACGGTGTTGATTTCGGTCCTGGGAGAAAAAAAAGTTATGGCTTCAGCGAGATTTGAACATGGGTTGCTCATTTAGAAATCGAGCGTCTTACCGACTTAGCTAAATCGCCAGACAAGAAATGCATTAGATGCAAATGATATTTAATGAACAACATTTGAATTAAAGGACTACACTCTAGATTTAAACAGTGTATGGGTTCAAATATATGTTGCTGAATCCCCAAAACGAACTAAGTTACTTGCATGACTTATCCCATGGTTTAATCACTTCCTATTTGTCAATTGAGAACCAGAATTCCCATTCATTGAGAATATTCTATTTCTATGAAAGCAAGTAAGATGGCGACAGCCAAGCACTTGAACAGCATTCCTGCTTTCTTATCGTAACAACATGTAAAAATGATGCGCTTGCTTTCATAGAAATTGAACATATTCTCAATAAATGGGGATTGTGATCCCTAATTGACCAATGGAAAAGTGATTAAACCATGGCATAAGTCGTGAGAGTAACTTTGTTTGTGTTTGAGGTTCAGCAAGAATTTTTTATCCTCTATATTCTTTCAATCTAGTACTTTTTCTGTTTGACGATTTAGCGAAGTCGGTAAGACGCTCGACTTCTAACTGAGCAACCCATGTTCAAATCTAGCTGCAACCGTTACTTTTTTTTTTCTCCCAGCACCGAAATCAACAACGTGTGTTGTGTTGATTTAACACACAAAGGTAGTAGTCACGCTGGGACACCGCATTGTGTTGAATTAACACAGCTACTTTTTACTGTGCATCAACACTAGAATTTTTTTTAACAGAAACGAATACAGATATTTGATATGCCTTAAACAACAATACAATACTGTAATCGCTGTCATACGGTTAGTGTTTAAAACTAAATTTGATAGGTGCAGGTTAGCTTAGGTTAATTTCGTATGCATCCTACCTTAAATACAAAATTCAAGATATAGTAAAGAATTCTAAATATATTTCATTTATGAACGTAAGAATTAGCAAGGTTATGTTAGATTCAAGCATTATACGGATAATATAAATCTGATCACATTGTGCATAGTGTATGAAGTGCAATGTTCAAAATACTTGAACCTTCTGAACTGACACCAGCAGCAAAATGATCCGAGCTATTGAGTTTTGTTATGCCTTGTTTACATTACTTAAATCTTACCATGGTTAAAGTTAACCAATATCATCTTAGTTAACGTGGGTTTCAAGTTTAACCAGCGTCAACTTACGAGGGTTAACGCAAGATGGCCGTTAAGCGCAGCTCGCTTGGGGAGTTTATTTATTTCTTTATCGAAATATATAGCATCCTAGTGGTGCGTGTCACTTTTAAAGTATAAAACAATGATGGCAGAACTAATCTACAAAATGTTACGCAACAATCAATTCATTTGTGTTCAGTATTTATAATTTAAACCTCTACTGTGGGGCGTTAGAGTATGGAAAAAGGCTATTCCTTACTCTAATCCTGTGACCGGTTTCTTTACTGACAATAGTAGTACAAACACGATAACCAAGTTAAGTTTCGTAGTCTAGACGGAGTTATTTCAACCATGATATTTACCATCATGACAATCTTAGTTATCTAAACAAGGCATTAAGTATTATCTGTAATTATTTTCAGCCGTATTCAGAAATGTTGTACAGACCAGCGCTGTACTAACGACTACGAGTAATTAACAATGCTAATCTGGTGTTAGTCGCTTGTTAATACAGCGCTAGTCACTAAAAAGTTTCTGAATACGGCTCATTTATGTCCAATTCGCAGTCTAAGGCCCGTTTGACATAACAGCATTTATGCTACGATGGATCTTAGCGATAGCAGTGTGCCAGCATCAAAAGCAAAAATATTATACCATAGCATCTTACCGTATTGTAGCATTCTTGCTTTCACTCTCTGGCACTAATATTTATTGTAAAATAAATGCTGTCATGTCACATGGGCCTAACTATAGGATTATGGTACCAATGGATTAAAACGGTTTTAAAGCAATTACCATTATTAATATGTGAAGTAAAATATCCATATCAATGCAGACAAAATAGATAAGCCAGGTTACTAAGAACTGTCACCTTTAAAATGTGATTCTAGAAATTTACCATTTGTTCACTTTTTGCACTTACGTCTGTCTGAGAGAAACAATTCCAGAAATTCATCTAACGTTCCCCTGAATCCCATCAAGAATCGAGCCAGATTATAGTAAGAAATAGCTACATCTTTTGGATTTCTTGCTACGTAGACAATCTAAAAAATAGATCAATTTATTATAAATTACTTTTTCTTACCGAGCGCATGATAGACAAGAAGAAAGACAAATTGAAACACTTGCAGAATGGTTGTGAAGTATCATGGATGTCAATACGGTAGACTGATTGACTGGCCCAATACAATTAAGCTGGGTCAACTTGACGCCGGTTTCCGAGTAATCTTGCCTGGTGAATTGGGATTTACTTGCGTCTTATTGGTTGGCCTATACCTGGGTGTGTGGAAGCAAAGAATAGATGAAGATCTAGCTAAGGAGGAGAGGAGAAAGATTGGAATATTTTAAATATGGTATTGTACGGAACGTGATGTTCAGTTGTTTTTTAATCAATTACACCAGCCAGATACTCATGGCTTGTGCTGGCTTCAATTTAGGGTCGCTAGAAGTAGATCCATCTCTTGTATTTAGATCCATGGTAAATTATAATGGAAGAAAAGGTTTAGATTAATGCCTCTGTCCTATAAAATCTAATTCAGTATTCAGAAATACAAACATTAACGTGTCCCTATACTCAAAAATTATATCAATTTGTAAGAATACTCATATAACATCCAAACTGATCCAAATTTAACAGAGAAGGGTGCACACAAGTCTACAACCTTCACTAATAATTTATTAAATAAAAATGGCAGAATATAAAATGATCTTTTTAAAAACAGAATAAAATCATAATTAATAGTAAAAATGTATATAAAAAGTTGTAGTGGACAATTTTTAATTCATAACCAAGAATGAATCACCATTAAACGATTTGGAACAAATAAATTATAAGGATTGGCGAGCCCAACAACCTGTATCTGAAAGCAATACTGGACTGACTGCTGCCATGGAAAATTTCATGAAAATCTGAAGCCAGGGAGCGGAGACGACACTAAATCTCGTTTGTCCACTTCCAGCCTAAACCAATATCGACGAAATTTTCGGTTCTAACTCACAATTTTACGATTGATATTGCGGACCGTTTTTTTTTTTCAAAATATGTAAATATTATCTGCAGTATTTTCTATTATATGCATAGTACGGCATACAATTACATGAATACCTCAGGAATTAAGACATTAAAAAATGGGTCGCACAGCGATATGAAACGTACAAAACTGAGTTAGAACGGAAAATTTGTCCACATTGGATTAGACTGGAAGTGAACAAACGAGTTTAACTATTTGCACGGGCGTTTAATTTTCGACACTAAGTAGCCACTACGTATCGTTACGTAGAGCTCGATGGATGAGAACTCGAAAATATTTTCGCGCCGATAGCAACGCCACATGTCGCACTTGGAAGTAAACTATCATCAATTATAATTTCATCCTGCAAAAAAAAAAAAAGAAAAGAAAAAAAAGTAATCTTTGTGTTGATTTAAGTTCTCATGTTGTATAACGTGGTTCTTTCCTAAATACTACATAAAAATGTGATAGAAACTCTCTCATTTGGTAATAAAAGATACGGCAAAATTTTACTTCCAGTCACAATGTGTGTTTGCAGCCATGGATTTAGATACGGGAGGCGGATCTACTTCTAGCTACCCGAAATTGAGGCCAGCACAAGCCATGAGTACCTGACAGATGAAATTGATTACAAAACAACTGAACATCACGTTCCGTACAATACCATATTTAAAATATTCAAATCTTCCTTGGCTAGATCTTCCTCCATTCTTTGCTTCCACTCACCCAGGCATAGGCCAATCAATAAGACGCAATGGTCTTATTGGAATGACAATTCACCACGCAAGATTAATCAAAAGCCGGCGTAAAGTTGATCAAACTTTTCCTTATATTGTTCTCCCAGAAAATTGTCTTCAATAGTACCTCAGGGCTGGGTTGTAAGATAATACTTAAGTGTAAAATCTGACTTAGGTCAAACCATCGAGCTTTACATAATACTGGAGTGACTACTTAGTAAAGATAGATGCCAGAGCAAACGTTTAAACTTATTTGTCCACTTCCAGTCTAATCCAATGTGGACCAAATTTTCAGTTCTAACTCAGTTTTATATGCTTCTTATCGCTGTGCGGCCCGTTTTTTTTTATTTAAGTAGTCACTCCAGTATTAAGTAGAGTTCGATGGTCTGCTTAAGACAGATTTTACACTTAAGTATTTTTCTTGCAACCCAGTCCAGGATACTTTCCTGCGAATTTTTACTTTAAGCAAATTTCCCATTCTTGCAAAATCGATTAAATTTTCTTGAACATCAAGGAAATTTCTTGTGTGCCTCTTCAGCAGCACAGGAGCTTTTCTAAACTTTAAGGGTTCATTTTCAAGGCCACTTGCATTGCTTGCGATTTGGGTGAATAGCCAATTGAAACACGTAATAAAACTACAACACGAAACTCCACATGTTTCAATTAGGTACTCACCCTAATCAAAGCAACCCAAGCGTGCTTGAAAATGAGCCCGAAGGCGGGCTGTCCTTGCAGGCGCTTGCCGCGTGCTTTGCTTGCAATTTCTATGAGTAGCCAATAGAAAATCGTGTTACACGTAGAACACGCACTTAAACACGTGTTTCAATTATGCTACTCACTAAAATCGCATGCAAAAGTAACACACGGTTGTATGAAAAGCTAACTTAACTTGGTCTAAATGAAAACTCTATCTTCGCAATCGGCCAAAACAGTGTAAATTATTTCTTTATAACTGATCCTAAACTATATCTACCGAATACGAACGTACGAAATAATAGTGAAACCACTTACCTGTGTCTAAAACCGGTACTGGACTCATCGATGCTATTAAGAATTTAATGATTATATCGTCACTTTTTTGCAAAATGGAGTTAACGCTGCAGTCAAATAACTTGTAATGAAGGGCATCAAAATAATATATCACAAAACTACCTCAAGTGGTTAGAAAACTTTGAAACCTAAGGAATTTATACAGACTTTAAATGGAACTTCAAACTTTAAAACTGTCTTTTCTCGGTGCTTTAGTGGACGTAGTAGCTTGTGGTTCCAAGGTGACGAATTATGAAGCCAGGGAATATGAGACAGTCAATTTCAATTGTGTACTTCCAGTCTAAACCAATATGAACAAAATTTTCTGTTTTAACTCAGTTTTTGCCCTTGTTATTACTGTGTGGCCCATGTTTTACTTGTGTCTTACTTATTGGAAAAAAGAACGTGAATATTATTTACCATAGTGTTAGGAAGAAAATAGAGAGAACATTCATGACGTCACATGAAGCCAAATTATGGTTCAGCGGCAGCGATTTTGTGTGGTACCATTAGAGTCCCTCTATACCGAGTATTGTGAAGACTGCCTTTTTCTTCAGCCCTAACTTTCTCTTCGCATAAGAATTAAAAGCAATACTCGGAAAAGGGTTTCTAAATATGGAGCCAGTCAATGTGGAGGATGGGCCTAATCCCTTCCGTCTCTTGGTTTCACTCCCCTCGTCTTTAAAACAGCCTGAAGCTAGCTCTATTTATATTCCTAACTCTATGTTATTTACTTGTAATATTATATACAGATCACGTTACCATCATAAGGGCTGATATTCTTGAAAAGCTGCGTTGCTTGCAATTTGGGTGAGTAGCCAATTGAAATACGTGTTACACGTAGAACACGTAATAGGGGGCCTTAAAACACGTGTTTCTATTGGCTACTCATAAAAATCGCAAGCAACGCAAGTTTTCATTAAAATCAGCCCTAATTTAAGAATTAAGATATAAGAAAACCAGGTCGCACAGTGATTATAAGCATAAAAAACTGAGAACTGAAAATTTATCCATACTGGTTGGACAGGAAGTGGACGATCAAATTTGCTCCGGCGTCTATTTTTCTACACTAGCCGATAACTGGAGTATCGTTACATAGGCTCAATGAGCGAAACTCAAATATTAGATCGTAAAACATGTCATTTTACACCAAAAAAGTCTTTTAATATAAAAAAAATATTTGCATAACGCTCTTGCTAGGAACCTCCAATACAAAACGCTGAAAGATTTCTCGTTTTGATAACTTCAACATGGGCGCATTCAACGGACTAAGGGCTCATTTTCAAGCCCGCTTGCGTTGCTCACGATTTTGGTCAGTAGCCAATTAAAACACGTGTTTTATTGCATGTTATACATGACGTAATAAAACACGTGTTTCAATTGGATAAAAGCACGCAACGCAAGCTCTCATCAAAATCAGCCCTAAGGTAGTACTAAGCGGAGATAGAGCGCTTGAATCTTATTGGTTTGCGTACAGGTAGCAACAAATATGATTAAAATGATCTATCAGCGCTTAATGCTTCCTTAGGGCTGATTTTCATGAAAGCTTGCGTTGCTTGCGATTTGGGTGAATAGCCAATTGAAACACGTGTTACACTTAGAACATTCAATATTTGACAATAAAACACGTGTTTCAATTGGATACTCAGCCAAATCGCAAGTAATGCAAGCTTTCATGTAAATCAACCTTTAGTCCCGTGAATGCGCCCATTGTAGTGTTCGTTGTAAAGAAATATTTTATTATTATTTTAATTAAACTTCAATACTGACCTTTGGTTTCTTTTCTGATAGCTGTGTTGGTAGAAGCCCCCACGGAAGATGACTTTTGATGAATCGAGGCGACGGTAGATGATCAACAGTTTTAATTGTGTTCTGTAATCCTTTTGGGAGCAAAAAAATTAACGGTTTTGGAGCTAAATGCAAAGCTGTCATCCTATTGAATAAAGAAATAAAAGACGAATATTATTACGCAATAGTTTTGGAGAAGATAGATTAACTTTTGTTAGGAATATATATGATACGAACCTAGACAGAATTTGAGCAGTTCGGCAGTTCACACTTCGTGACTAATGTAATAAATTTGATGGATATTGTGTTGATAGTGTGTAAGGATAAAACTAAGGACTTAAATTTATAGTGTTTGTTTTAATGTTTAGTTGTGACATACTATTCAAATTATGGCAAAAGCTACTTTGAGATTGAGTTTGGAAAATAATTTATAGAAATATGGATAAACCTATGACCTCTATCTAAAAGCGATAATGGACTGACTGCTGCCATTGAAAATTTCATGAAAATTTCCTTGGCATTCTAATAAATAGTTAGGAATATTAATATTGTCCTTTGAATACTAATTAAAGAGGTATATACGGTTAAACCCTACTTGAACTAACAATCCACTTCTAAGCCAATATGGACCAAAGTTGTGGTTCTAACTCAGATTTTGACGCTTGATACCGCTGTACGGCAAGTTTTTTTTATTTATGTCTTTTTTCTTGCAAGATACGTAAATATTATTTGCAGAGTACGATAAACTATTATACAAATAACTCAGGAATTAAGACTTACAAAGAGAAAAACGAGTCACACAGCGGTAAGAAGCGTATAAAACTGAGTTAGAACTGAAAATTTGGTCCACATTGGATTAGATTGGATTAGATTGGAAGTGGACAAACGAGCTTAAATATTTGCTCTGGCGTCGTATCTTTCGACACACTAAGTAGTCACTCCAGTATCGTTACGTAGAGCTCGATTGGATAAACCATCGAGCTCTACCTGAACGATACTGGAGTGACTACTTAGTGTGTCGAAAGATACAACGCCAGAGCAAATATTTAAGCTCGTTTGTCCACTTCCAATCTAATCCAATGTGGACCAAATTTTCAGTTCTAACTCAGTTTTATACGCTTGATATCGCTGTGTGGTCCGTTTTTTGATTCAAGACTTAATTCCATAGTTATTCATGTAAGAGTATACCGCACTATGCATACAATAGAAAATATTGCAAATAATATTTAAGTTTTTTTTTAAGAATTAAGACATAAATAAAAAACGGTCCACACAGCGATATCAAGCGTGAAAAAATGAATTAGAATCGAAAATTTCGTCCATATTGGTTTAAACTGGAAGTGGACAAACGAGTTAAGTTTCCTCTTCGCTCCCTGGCTTCATATATTCATGAAATTTTCAATGGTTGCAGTCAGTCCAGTATCGTATTAATGGAGGTCGATGGGATAAATTAATTTTATTAAAAAATAAAGGCCAATTTATGATTTGAATTTTGAGAATTTTGAGTCCTTTGGCGTCTACCTAAAAGCGATGCTGAACTGATCAATACCATTGAAAATTTAATGAATATATGAAGTCATGGAGCGGAGAGGACAGTTAATTTGTGTCGTCCACTTCTAGTCTAAACAAATATGTACTAAATTTTAAGTTCTCACTCAGTCTTTCACGTTTGTTATCGCTGCGCTCCACGTGTGTTTTTAAATTTGTTTCGGAATTCTAAAAAAGACGTAAATATAATTTACAACATGTACTTTTATATCCATAGTCCTGTACGTGCATAGCTCAAGAATTAAGACAAGAATAAAAAGAAAAGGACCGCAGGGTGCCAACAAGCGTAAAACTTTGAGATCTGAAATTTTGGTTGATATTGGTTTAGACTGGAAGTGGACGATCGGGCCTAAATGTTTTTTCTGGCATCTATCTTTCAACACTAGCCGATCACTCCAGTACCGCTACGCAAAGCTCGATATGTTCTTCAGAACCTTTTTCAGAACCTTGGCTAAAAAATATCGGTGTTGTCCCAGCATCGTGAGGACAATTGGGGAGATGCTGTGAATAAAAGACAGTGGCGAATCAATCCCAACCCGTCTGGTCAGAGTGGGAGCAGTAGACCAACTCCTTCCTTCGGGGAGAGGCCTCATCCACTAGTGGATTGAATATGGCTGTGATTTATATAAGTTTATACAAGTTAAACCTACGTATAGTGAGAATAATGCAAGTAATAAATGAAGGAAAATATAAAAGGACTTGGAAGGCCCCTGGACAAGGTGAACCAATGGTGATTTGTCATTACCGTCCTCTGGATCAGAAGTTAAGAAAAAAAGAGGAACATCCACGCCCTCAACGGATTTTGAACTCATAAAGCTGTGTCGGAGAAGAATTCCTTAATGAGCACATCTACTTATGTGGCCAGGGGTCTTATGCAGTTAACAGATACAGATGTCAATATTTTTCATTGTGCAGTGTTTATTCTGCTAGATTTTTTTAATTCAACCGCACCTGGAGTTAATTTAAACGTTCCCTAAAAACAAATGTAAGTATAATAACACATTATATAGATTACATATAAATATTATCTGTATGGCGTACATAAAACAATAGAGATTTCGTGCTTTTTTTCCATACGCAAGATGGCGGATGGTCGCACTGGACGATTGACGGGCGCCCATTTTTAGCTTCAAAATTTGGCAGCTTGGGCGTCTCCTTCTAATATAATCCCTCCAAGCACTCATCCTCATATCGAAAAATGCAATCCTCACTGTACTCGGTATAGAGGGACTCTAATGGGGCCACACAAGATGGCTGCCAGTGAATCGTAATTTGGCTTCATGAGACGTCATGTATGTTCTCTCTATTTTCTTCGTAACTCTATGGTCATGCCTAAACAAAATTATTTTTTACTTTTTAGTACGGTTTAAGAAAAGTATGTCTCTAAAAAGTACTTTTTTTTCGTTCAAGGTTATTGTTTACTTGGTTTATTTTTTACTCCATTTCTCTTGCTTGCAAATCGCTAAAAGAGAGCTGATAACTGGCTGTAACAGGGTCTGGTTGTAACAGAGCTGATAGCTTGCGCACTATTAGCCAGCGGTTGCATTATCACTGATACGCACGGTCTGAGACATAGATGCTTAAAGCCATAAATAAAATTAAATTGAATTTAATCACTTGGTACGTATTCAGTCGTTCTTTCGGTGTGAAATCACTTTTGCTTCTGTTTGACTTATTACTAATTTCCTGTTCTTTAAGGTGTGGTATATCCAAGTAACCGTTTCATCATATCTTATTCCTCATGTATACTATTTAGAAAGAATTAAGTGCGACGTTTGGTAGAGATTTTATTCTTTTCTCGATATGGATTCACAGATTCTTTCCACTGACCAGCCGTAGCTTGATTGATAAAAGTTTTGACTTCGCATTCGATACCAGTAGCCTAACATCCTTACTGAGGTTTCGCTATGGTTATTCCTAATGCCTTGTTTATATTACTAACATCTTACCATGGTTAACAAACCAAAATCATTTTAGTCATGTAAACGGTAGTTGCCGTTAACGGGTTTCAAATTTAACTAGCGTCAACTTACGACGGTTATCTTGTAACGTTAGTAAGAAACGGCTGTCTAAATGCAAGTTAGTCATTACATGGGGCTCACTTCGTGAGTTTATTTCTTTCTATATCGAAATATATAGTATCCTAGTGTTGCGTATCACTTTTAAAGTAAAATAGATCTACGGCAGAACTAATCTACAAAATGTGACTCTACAATCAATTCATTTGTGTTCATTATTTATAATTTAGTCCTCTCCCGTGCAACAAGAAGATTCTTTACTCTACGGAAACTTTTTCCTGTTTCTTTATAGACAATGGTAGATCATGCACGATAACCAAGTTCGTTAGTCTGAACGCAAGTTAGTTTTACCCGTAAATCTTACTATCGTAAAAGGTTAGTAATCTAAACAAGGCATAAACCACATCGGGCAAATGCCCGGATGTTACCTTGAACTCAAGCCTCGGACGACTCCTTTTAACATCATTTCCTCTACCCTATTCTGAACAGAGCTATTGATACCTTAAAAGCCATGAATGAGGTCAAGTCAATAAACTCTTCTCTTTTGCATGGCCACGAAAGGAATGAATGGAAGTGTTCACTTACTCTAGGAATGGAAATCTCTCGAACATGCTCTGTTTTGCTCCTTCAAAATCCAGGTCATTCGCTATGCACCAAACCATCTCTTGGGTCCATGTTGTACCTGTAATAATAAATAAATAAATGTTAATTACTGATTCAATTTAATTGCAATGTGACTAATTGGTAAATTAGAAACGGAAAATACAAAGAAATGTAAAGATTACGGAATCATCAGCATAAAAGTGATGATGATTGGCGTTTGGTCGCGAGGCAGATCTTAGACTCAAATTCTCTGGGCTAGTTAATGTGATGATCTTTTCACATCGCCTTCCATCGCTTTAAGAACGGGTATGGATTGAATTGTATTGGATGTAACTGGCGTAGGCGAAGGGTTTAGGGTGCGTGTATGTTAAACATTTATTCCCATATTCTTGGTTTGATTCCAACTTACGTGGAAACATTTATTTTTTTGTCTAGGAATTTTCAGATGACTTCAAAATAGCAGAGCTACGTCAACTGATGTTTCAATATTTCACTTTCTGGTTAAAAGTGCCCATCGTTAAAAAAAAAGAAAAAAGAAAAAGAAAACGAAAACATTCCTGGAAAAATCTAGGAAACCATAGGTGCTTGGAAATTTCCACTTGGCTAATAAAAAAACAGGCATCATTCAGTTCTCAGGGGAACTGGGAGCAAAAGAAAAAATAAAGCGATACAGGCTTTTCGGTTACAAGTCCAGCGTCTTACCGACTGGACTAAACTATTAATAAGAAAATACTAGATCGAAACAGTATAGAGAGTCAGAAGTGCGTTTCCTGAGCCCCGAAAACTGATATAATTTGCCCCCACGACTTACGCCACATTTTAATAATTTTTCTATTACCTATTTTTCAGGAGCGTATCCTCTGGACTATCTAGGCTACCACCGTAGACTAAGCTTGTGAACAAATATTTTGAAATGCACAAGTAACATTAATTTACATGAAAGGGAGGCCACAACACCTATCATCATCATCATCATCAATAGTATGCGTTATCTCTGTACCGTCTTTCTGCTTATTACTTTGGCTAGTGAGTGGTAGTCCAAGCCGTGAATCCAGAATACGCCACTGGATATTTATCAATTAGGGAACAGATTTCTTATTTACTGAGAATATGCGAAAATAGGTGATCAATGTGGCGGCAGCAAACATTTGATCAGAACTACATGCATATTTACGACAAGAGATCGTTTTCTTATTCTGCGCATGTGCATGAAGAACTAAAAGCTGCAAATCTCGAACAGGATACGAAAAGTTTCTGAGTTATTCTAGATTTCAATAAAGTAACATGAAATATGGAAATGTTGCGGAACTTTAACTTGGAATTCCTAGTAACATTTACAAAAATTTTAACAGAGCACCTTAATGTCATGATGGTCACTTTCACGAGCCACATACTCCCTCTTTCACTTTTCCAAGCCACGCCCTTTCCTTTTCACTTCTTCAGGCCACGCTTTTTTCCCCTTCGCTTTGCCAAGCCACGCCCTTCACCTTTCAATTTTCCAGGCCATGCTCTCTTTTCACTTTCACTTTTCCAAACCACGCTCTTCACCCTTTCACTTGTACGTTCAACAACTTCTCTTTGCTCCGCTTCCGGTTCTATTTCACTCTCCTTATGGGTTCTTCCGCTGTGCCTTTCACTGTTGAATTAACTTTTTTCTGTTTTATTTGTTTCTTCTTCTCTTATCCTCTGCTTTCTTGAATATTGTTTGCCATTCAGTACTTATGCTTAATCCTTTGTTCCAGTTTATAATCCTGATTTTCCTTTCGTCTTTCCATTTTCTTGACAAACTTTCTTGACCTAGAATTGATGTTTCTTCTAATGTGATTTCAGCCTCAGTTTCTTGCCAAAGTTTACACACAACATATATCTCCCCCTTTTAGTCTCACCTAGCGTGTATCTGCCATTTTGTAAACACAAAATTCTACAACTTTCGCTCAGCCATTAAGATTTTTAGGCTATGAAAACGAGACATGACATAATACACATTCAAAGAAGCTAACACTTGTTTGCTTTTCCTTGTTGATTTAGTTCCACACACACAAACTGGAGAGATTATTACATTTACAGTATCTTCCAACGCGTGTCACTGCGGATAAGATATTCACTGAACCATTTTCTTTTGCTTGACTTCAATTGGACGACCTTGCAAATAAACTGGTTGTGGTAATGATGTAGTTTGATAAGAACACTAGCCAGAAATCGGTCAAAATGTTTATCAATATGCTTTAAATCTTAATTACCTTGCAAAACATAACATTATATAAGATCTTTAATGAAGGTTTACAATTTCAAAGGTGCGTGTTATAGGTAAACTCTTAAAACGTTCGTGACTCTTTGATATGTGTCACGAACGTGACGTGACTCATTGATATGTGTACTTGGACATCTTTTGTGACCTGGAAAGATATTCGTTGCAGATATCGACAAAGAAAAGTATTTTAAGAATAACTCAAAGTATACAGGATGGCTAGAAATAAAGTATACCGAATTACAATGCATATACTAATGTATGCAATTTGTACTGAATTTTACTGCACAATATTACAGGAACAGATGATCAATCAGTACAATACAGAATCAGATCTGAAACAGAATAAGCAGTACAACAAAATTTTCGATACATACCCTCCAAGTATGCTCCGTCCAACACCAAACGAAATTTCATAACGACGCTGCAAGTTGTCAAACATGATTGCAGTTGCATCTCATGAAATTAAATGTAATACACGTGTGATATTCAATTTGAATGTTCAATATTACGAGGCACTGATCACGACAGACACATCCTTCAGCATGTCCTACAATAAACATCAGGGCAGGCGGGGTGAAATTATGTGAGTGGGCAGGACACGCTTAATCTGTTTGCATCATAATTGTGCGGTAATGAATTGAAAGTGTTGCTACTGAAGCTGTAATGATTAACTAGTGGTGCGTGCAGTAGCGCCTAGCTGAAACCATTATGTTTTAAAACACATGGTCTTGGAGGCTGATCTTTCCCTTTACGAGTGCTTTTCGCGTTGGACCAGCAGTGTCCTTGCTTGACGGAATTTTGCAACTAGCAATATCACTGCGCGCTTTATTTGAGGTCTCTGTATTCCAACTCGAACAAGTTCGAAACGAGTTTCACGATCGCTTCAGCCACTCCCGTATGGACCGAAATAATACTCTCCACAACAACTGCCTCATCATGAACACTCAAGGCCATTGCGAACCACCTTTCACTGCACGTGTGCTCTGCAAGATCTAAAGTCACACTGACACTGCACAGCTATACTTTCATAACACCGTAATTGGCAAATTTCTGTAATTATGCTTTATTCCTGGCCATGATGTATAAATATCAGGTTGCTCATTCTCTTTTTTAATTCCCATTGGCTGAATGCGTGTGATGTCATTTGGAAGATATTCTAATTTGAAATCAACTTAGCATAAGCGCGAGGCCTGTTCTGTTAAGCGTGAAAAATTATATGATCTCCATGTTTTTAAATTGTTCAATTTTATGTTGCTTCAAATACTGTCCAGACAAGAGGTACAATCCGAAGTGCTGTGATAAATTGTTACTTTTCCTTCAATTTAGTTCCTTTTAATTTCCTATCACATTCAGTCGCTAGTATCGGGTCCTCTACAGGTATTCGC
Organism: Lepisma saccharinum; assembly: GCA_022664845.1. Classification (NCBI taxonomy): domain Eukaryota; kingdom Metazoa; phylum Arthropoda; class Insecta; order Zygentoma; family Lepismatidae; genus Lepisma; species Lepisma saccharinum. Next base: position 36,549 of record JAGDQP010008295.1, on the reverse strand, counting down.
TCGAAATTCTGTTTTCATACATAATATCAATTGTTCGATGGCAGGTCTTCCAAGTAGAAGTGGTTCCTTTCGCGGAACGGTTCCGAGCTTAGAGAAGGAACAGTTCCAAAGAACGGTTCCGTGGAACTTTTTTCCTGTTCGGAAGTTTTCCTACAGAAAAACAAGTGAAAGAAAGTATATACGTGTTGCTACTTGATACATAGATGCATAAATATGATGGCACAACAAAACTAAAACAAATTTTATTAGAAATATTTTCTATTTTCCTTTACATTTTGAATTTTAGCGTATTTAATAGCAAGTACATTTCAAGCATAGGGTTAGGAATATAATAGAGGTAGCGTGAGGCTATTTTCTTCGCGAGGGGAGTGAAGTCTAGAGACGGAAGGGACAAGGTACTTCCACCACATAGACTAGCTCATATTTAGAGACTCTCTATACCGAGTGTTGCCTTCTAATTCTTTCTTATGGGAAGGGAAAAGTTATTAAGAGGTCTTCGTACCTACGGTGTGTGTGAGTGTGTGTGTGTGTGTGTGTGTGAGAGAGAGAGAGAGAGAGAGAAAGAGAGTTTTAATATTTTTAAAGATACTGGACAAATGATAACCATTAACCAATAATGAAATCTTGGAAAGCGGTCCCAATAATACATATGAATGTGTATCAAATGAACTATGTGAGATTTTGTCATTGTTTATTTTAGCTGAGAAATGAAAATTCCCATAATTCCGTAGGCGTATGACATCATCAATAACGGGAATTCTAATTTCTCAGCTAAAATAAACAATGCCAATATCTCAGATAGTTCATTTGATACATATTCACATGTACTATTGGAGTTGGTTTCCAAAATTGTATTATTGCTTGTCATTTGTCCAGGATCTTAAAAAATATGAAAGCTCACATACACACTCGCACCGTAGGTACGAAGGCTTCTTAATAAGAAGCATGCATGGCAGATGTAACCTCCAAAGTACCAATAGTTGTTCCAAAAGACAGCTGTGTCACAGAGAATTAACAATTGTAAAATATTTGAAAATATCCCAGATGTGCTGTGCTGTACAGTACATTATAGCCACACGACAGAAATGTGTTTCAAAATGTTCATCGGGTGACTAAAAGTACTCAGTATAGAAGGACTAATGAGGCCCACAAAATATGGCTGCCGCTGAACTGTAAATTTGGCTTCTTGTGACGTTATGAAAGTTCTCTTTATTCAATTCTGTACTCTAAGATCAGTGCATTTCAAACATCGAGCTCTACGCAACGATATTGGAGTGACTGCTTCGTGTCGAAAGATACATGACGAGCAGTGGCGAATTCAAGATTTTGGTAAGGAGGGGCGCAAGTGGAATAAACCAGAGACAATTTCGACAAATTACCGTTAAGTGATTTTTTTTTTCGAGTTTAAATTTATCATATATCCCCTCCTATTGCTGAAATATTACACCATGTGCCCCGAAATTCATATTTATAGGTAGATTTGTCATAAAACAAATCGAAGATTTTTCTCTGAGATATTTTTTTGAAATAATGTTATATAAATAATTTTCCCTTGAGCGGGCGTCCCAAGGGTCTCCTACTGGAACCGCCACTGCACCAAAGCAATATTTAAACTCGTTTGTCCACTTCCAGTCTAATCCAGTGAGGAACAAATTTTCAGTTCTAACCCAGTTTTATACGCTTCTTATCGCTGTGTGGCCCGTTTTTTTTATTTAAATCTTACTTTCTGAGTTATTCATATCATAGTATACCGTACTCTGCATATAATAGAAAGTACTGCAAATAATGTTTACTTTTTGCGAGGAAAAAGACAAATAAAAAAAGGGCCGCACAGCGATATCGAGGGTAAAATGTGAGTTAGAACCGAAAATTGGGTCCATATTGGTTTATACAAGAAATGGAGAAACGGGATTATTCTGCGTGCCCAAAATATTACTTGTCCTCAACTTAGCGCTGGCTGGAAGCTCAGAGGTCGTTTATGAAAGTGAGGGTAAGTGTCCTTTCCGTTCCCTGGCTCAATATATTCATAAAGTTTCATATATTCATGAGTAGTACATTTCATCAAATCTTCAAAACCACATCATTAAAAAGGTATTCCAAGAATAGCCTTGCATCCTTGAGTCTTTTCAGCTGAGATTCAAGTCTAACCAAGTTGCATTCTGCTTCTATTTCTGAAAACTAATTTGAAAAAATAGAAATAATCCTTATTTCTTCTCTATCTGTTGATAGTGTCTTTAACTTTCCCTACTGACTTGATCATACCTGTAGCATCCTGCGAAAATCTTTCACAGAGTCCGCGTGGCAAACACCCAATTAAGGGATAGAAAAGTTTGACACGGATTTCTACTTCTTTGAAGGAAAAATTATGCGCTGATCGGTATTTCCATGTCCTTCTTTTGACACAATTCTTCCACTTCTGAATACAAATAATGGAATTACTCCTCATCCCATGTTTCGTAGAATTCAACTTGAAAAACAATTAGACTGTTGTCATCAAATCCTGACTTTCGTTTTGCTATTATTTGCTTACTTTTAAGATCATTTCCAAAAGAGGATGCATTATTTGCATTGATAAAATGAAATTAAAAGTCCGTAATCTTCACACTAAATTCTCTGCCATTATTTTCGCATCTTGCTGAAGTGTTGACTCAGGTATTTGGTGCAAAACGTGAATGATAGAGTCAAAATGTTCTTTCGCTGTTCCCACAGCTTCAGCTCTGCAAACCCACTTAATGTTCAAAAGAGACTTTATGAATTGGAGTTTACTGTTAACCTTTGTTTGAACAGCCTCTTTTTTGTCGGATAGCACTTTCTTGTATGAAATTATATAGAACCTTCAAAACACACAAAAAATCATATCGTTCTGAATATGAGTACATAGTGCATGCGTCTACAAGAACTAAGATGAGGGAGTGAGCATACACAATCTTCGAATCCATTACTTTTACACCATTTAATTTCCCCGGCATCGTTGAAGCGCCATGAAAAGACATCACTAATTCTCAAGGAATTCTAAGATGTTCGCGACACTTATCAATGGTATCAAAACCACTTTGGGCATCAGACTTTTGCAGTTTAAATAGTCCGATGAAACCTTCAACTGGTTTGCAGATATGATCTATAAAATAACGTATAATTATTTAGCACTGTTCACTACGTCCACAATGAGTAGTTTTATACACACAGCTTTTCCATTAATTTAATCTTTCTGGTTTTCCATCATAGCATTGGACACTGCTTGTATAATTTTATTTTGAATGTGGTTGCTGAGATACGTTGCATTTATCTTTGCACTGTTGATGAAATCTAGAAACTCTGGATCAGATCTCTTTAGGCAGACAACAAATTCTAGAAAGAGTATTTCTGAGCACTTTCTTCAGATCCATCGTGGTCTCGCAATGGTGTACCGCATCTAGCCAAACATTACAATACCAATTAGTCTCATCATCATTTCGCGATTGTGTAGGACATCTTCTTTCTCTCCTCGCAAAAAAGTGACGTCTCTTGGTCGTCTATAATCACGTCAATGCTTTCACCGTAAACAAATTATGGTTTTCCTTTGGTGCTTATTTTTTAACATTAGACAAACTATGGGCTCTAAGATTTTCAGGTTTCTTCCAATTAGAAAATTTCATGCTGATGTATGCATTATCTAATACCCTGGATCACATGACGCAAAAAATCGGCAGTTGATAAAAAAAAAAAACGCAGCATCACGAGAAATGTTGCATTCTAACCAGTCGTACTTCGCAATACCACGATGGCTGATAACTTCGTTCTGAATTGGGGAGGGGGGGGGGGAGGAATGTAAAATACTAATACAATACCAGGGGATTATGAATCTTTGTGAAAATTGAAAACCAAAGTTTTTAAGGGAAGGGACAAGTCAAAAAAACACTTAAAGGACAAAACGATCTCGAAACTTACACAGAAATTAAAAATAATGCGAAATCAAAGTTAACTGATTAACAATAAAAACACGTTAAAAAACACAAAACGGAAAGTACTAATTTTTGAAAGCAAAAACTCGAACCCTTTTTTAATTAGATTTATTGTCATTATTTTGCATTTGCACTTATTTGGCCAGAAACTTGTGGAAGGGAATGGGGCCAGGGTATTCTGAAGATTTCGAGGGAGATGTCCTTTCTGCCCCTGCGTAAGGTACAACTTGTATTGTTGTCTCTTCTATAAATACTCTTCTCATTGATTTGTGGGGGGCGGGGGTAAGAGGCCTATGTTTATAGGCCCCTGTGCGCACGCCTATGTTTATAATATGTATTATTATGTGCACAGATTATCACGTGCCTAATTCAAGAATTAAGACATAAATCAAGCAACAAGCCGCACAGCAAGCGGAAAAGCAGAGTTAGATTTGAAAATGTGGTTCATACTAGTTTAGACTGGAAATGGAGATCGAGTTTATATGTTTGCTCTGCATTTCTACTCTAGCCGATCACTCCAACATCGTTACGTGGAGCTAGATGGATAGAATCAAATAAATTCAACGATGTTCAGATATTGATAGAATAGAATATAAAACATCCTTGAATAAATTGGATAATAGTACTCCGTTTGGTAGAAGAGTAAATGATCTTGATTTTTTTTTTTTTTTAAGACCTGAAATAAACTTGTTCTCTTTTCCCGACCAAACAAATGTGACCATTTTGGTTAGTTTGTTGTATATTTCACTTACCTGCTCTTGGGAATGTTACAACCCATATGTCATCTTCTCTAACGTCTAAATTGTGAATTCTTTCTGCATGCGATTTGTAACCTTTAGTTAAAATGCAATCTGTTGTTTTCTCTTTGGCTAAACTTATGAACTGAAAACCTATTGTTAATTTTTTAGCTTTAAGTGCCAATTCATCTGTAAGTTGTTCCATCTTCATTTTGACCGGCAAGCAGTTAAGACAACACTCTGAGAAGAATACTACGATAGTGACAGTTGGACGGTGTTTGCTCCTTCTTTTTCTTTCTTTTTAAGTACTATCGCACTTTACAGCAAGGTTTCTGTGAACTGAACTTCAATATCGATCAGAAGATTATTTCCTGGGACACGTTATGCTTCATTGTTCTCCTAATAACTATAGATAATGGCAATTTAGGTCACCCTTTTATCTTATCCAAATAACATGCGTTATGTTATGATAATACGTCATATCGCATTCCGAGCAGAAAACTCTTCAAGCAGGTTTCTTTTTCATAAAACTTGTACAAAATAAAAACTAACGATCTTCTCAGTTGTTACGTAATAGCGAAGACTTTTTTTTTCGAAGTCATGTAATTTTGTACCGCCCATTTTTATCAGAATTAAGACAATATTACTTTACTTGTGATATCTTGTCATAATGTGGATGTAAAGACGTCGTCTGTATTAGTCAGAGGAAAACCAATAAAGATAAGATTTGATATTATGTGCTCTTTTCAGCAAAACTTCATTCTCACGTGGTCATGAACCAAGTTATTAGTTTGTTTTACCTGACAAGAAACAAGTATATTGGACGGTCAAGTTCTACACTGATTACAGACATTTTATCTGCATTTTTTACTTTGGAGTATTTGATGTCATTGTCAGTTTTAGTCGCCCACAAATTTTAGCGAAATGTAACATGATAGAAATTAATCATCCGTTGATATAGTAAACAAAGATAGTTTTGGATTCCGAGTAGTATTAACAAAACATCTAATTAATTTATCTTCTATTAAAAGTAGGATTGAGTCAATGCGGTATCTTTTTGACATTTTTAGATCCGTGGTCATGCAATACTTTATAGGAGTTCATTTATTTTTAATAAAAGAAAACAACACACGTGATTTACTCGTGTTTCAGAGTTAATAATTTAATCATGATAATCTAAAAAATGCATTCAACTGAAAACTAGCTATACAAAATATAACTTAATTCCATATTATCTTCTATTTAACTCGTGACATTGAGTTATTATATCTTCTTGAAATTGTTTTGTAGATTCATGGTCATACAAGAATTCGAGGAAATAACATAAGAGATTGACAGGCAAAGCATATGCCTATGATTCACCACCATTCTAACATCGTTCTTATTCGAAAATAATGTATTTATCATATTCCGTACGGAAACAACTGAGGTGGAACCATAGCAATACAGAATGTCGAGCCAATATCGATCAAGGTTGCCCAGTATTGGACTAATATCGATCAAGGTTGCCCAGTATTGAGCCAATATCGATCAAGGTTGTCCAGTATTGGGCTGTTATCGATCAAGGTTGTCCAGTATTGGGCGATATTTTCCCGATATACTGTGCTTCTAGGGTTAATCCAGCCGTACAATTGTGCGCATGTGCCACCGCCAGGCTTCATTAACGAGCATCCGATTTGAATAATCTATGTCTCGTTGTAAAAGTTTTCCTAAAACATTTTGAACACCTCAACAAGGTTCACAGCTCTATTAGCTCCTGCGTTGAATATTGTCGACCGGCAGACAGATGAGCTATACAGCTTTGAACTCGCCTCGGCGAGACGTCTCGAAGAGCACTTCAACCAGCTTCTTAGCCCTAGTTGTTCCTGATTTGAAAGTTGTCGACAATGGATCTCCAGTATTTGATATAGTGAGCATACTACTATTATTTATAAATTAAGTTTCTCAGATTAATACATTTGTAAAAAAAAAACGTCATATGAACAGGAATAAGGCGAGGAAAACAACCAAACAGCCACTTCGGTCCTCAAAGTTGGTGCGATTATGGTTACAGTTACAGTACAAAGAAAACTCTCATAAAAGATCAAATAAAAAGGAACGCTGTTTGTGATTTATTAAATGCCAAGTAGTGACTTAAAATAAATAATCGTTCAGGAGTAAAACGTAATATGTTTTCCAATCGCCCGAAAAAAGAAAATTCTTTCCTTGCTTTAATTTTCTGCGTACCAAAATTTTAACTGACTTAAAAAGAATATTCCAAATTCAAGTTATTATTTATTAATGCATGTTCAATCATAGCTTTTCAGCAGATTGTCCCTTGTACGTTTTAGCTAATAATTTGGTACAGACTTCAAAGATTTGAAGATTGAAAATATTACTTTTAAACTTTTAGTTCGCTTCATTATATCGGTTCCATATTTCTTTATTAAATACTACTTTTTCTAATTAAATAAATAGAATAGGCCGTACTTGACAAAAATTGTAACTTTTATGCATAGAATGAAGTATACTAAATCTTACCGTAAAGCATGGGTGGAACTATTATAGAATATCCACGATTATGCATGTAAGAGGGGTAATTATTTTTAATATCTTTTATTAATTTTCGATCATATACAAAATAAATATATGTTCATAAACTTAAAATAAACTACGTTGAAGGAAAATGGAATAGATTGGGATTAATTAACGTTTGTGTAGGCTCACTTTGGTTATAATTAATTATCACTTTTTACGTCGGTCCTCATACGCTTTGGGGTTCTTCCAAGGGGACGCCAAAATCTAAGTTTACCCCCTCTTGCAAAATTGCAAGCTTACAATGCCTTTTCGGAGCTAGGATAAATGTTTTTCTTTTCTGTAAAAAGCAAACAAACAAAAAAACGAGTGAGTAGTACCGACAGAGGATCTAAGTACCATTTGCATATCTAATTAATGAAACTCTGGCTGTACTTTGCTTTTTTAAGTACGAATCCGCGCCCCATCATTCATCAATGTCACCATCCCTCACGTTGCACACAAAATTTAAGTACTAATCCCCGCCCCAATACCTCGCAGTCAACAGAAAAACGATTTACCAATTAAATATTGCTTTCAGAAATGGGCAAAGAAGAAATTAATTGAAAAAGTCCTTTTTGTTTCACTACTCCTTCACCTGAGACCACAGATGCTGATGAGAACATTGAAATTGCTTCATTCCCTGAGATAAGAAGAAGAATTTTTTTTTAAAAAAAAAAAGGTAAGGGAAATTTGTTGTTCTGACCACTGAGGGTTGATGGCGGATTTGTGATTAGTATTCGCTTTGTATCATCAGTGAACAGTTCTAATTGAATTATTCTGGCGAACTGTGTGTTGTTTTGTGCGAAATAAGGAGACAATTTTAGATGTAAGTAATAAGATAAGGTACATATTTCATTATTTAAAAAGAGAGAGAGAAAAAAAGAACAGCTTTATTAAATGATTTCACAACAAGGAATAAACGAAACACAATGTCTTTTTTGTTGTTTTTTTTTTAAAAAATTGCAACATTAATTTACTGACATTGTTTTAAACAAGAATACTTTTTCTTTTTTCGTTATCAGTTTACATTGGTTTGTGGTAACCTCAAATCTTGTAACGTTATTGTAACTCATTTTCCACTTTATACGATGATGACAATTTACACAGCAACGTCAGTCGCTTGATTATACAACATTTTGTTGTTAATTGTTAATTTTTGTCTTTATTTAAGAATGGTTCGTGATGTCTTGAAATTTTAAAACCTTAATTTATTTAATATGTTGGCGCTGATGTTAAGAAAATTAGTTACATTAATTTTTTATTTATGCATGACTAAAAAGTCTTTATTATTTGTGCATGTTGATTTGGTATCTAAGGAACTGTGACAGTACCTAACGTCAATATTACGCTGCTGCCTCAAATCCAAAATGATGATTGGGAGAGACATGGTAGATTATATGACGAAGTAGGCATAGTATTAGAAATGAGGAGCCAATAATTACGTGGAGACCGTGGAATCCTGTTGGTATAAAGAAAGTAGATCCATAGGTGGCGTCTGAAATTGTAAATAGTGCCTCGTAGTATTCGAAGGCTTGAAGGGCTGTGAAATATAGGCCCAGGCAGACGGTTAAAATTAGAGCTTCAGTAGTTTGTGTATGATTTGCTTCTATAAGTCTATGATGAGCTCAAGTTACTGTAACTCCTGACGCTAGTATAATTGCAGTATTAAGGAGGGGGACTTGTATGGGATTGAAGGGTTGAATTCCTATTGGTGGTCATATTGTCCCAATCTCTACTGTGGGGGCTAGTCTTCTATGGAAAAAAGCTCAGAAGAATGAAATGAAGAAAGATACTTCTGATACGATGAATAGGATTATTCCTCACCGAAGTCCGGTGGTGACTTGGATTGTGTGGAGTCCTTGACAAGTGCCCTCTCGGGAAATATCTCGTCATCATTGAATTATTGTTAATGTAATAATTAATAGAACTATGAAAAATAAGTTTGGGTTGAATTGATGGAATCATTTAGTTAGACTTGTTGTGGTAACTAATGCTGCTAAGGCTCCTGTAAGGGGTCATGGGCTTTAATCTACTAGGTGATAGGGGTGTTTTGCGGCGCTGACATATCTAACTTCACTTGAGTATAGATTTGTTAATACCGCAAATACATAAAATTGAATAATTGCTACTGCGGATTCTAGTATTAGTAATAAAATTTTTCTAACCATTATTAATGATAGGAGGGACATAGCTAGGTTAGGGCCTGTTCTTACGAGAAGAGTTAATAAAAGGTGCCCAGCTACCATATTTGCTATTAACCGGACTGCTAAAGTGCCTGGCCGAATAATGTTTCTGGTAATTTCAATGGATACTATAAAGGGTATTTATTAGGGGCCTTGGAGTCTCTACCGGTAGGGTATGGGCGAACATGTGTTGGGTGTGATTAATTCAACCATATAATATAAAGCTTAATCATAATGGGTGGGCAAGAGTTAGTGTAAATGTTAAGTGGCAAGATCTTGTAAAAATGTAAGGGAAAAGGCCTATAAGGAATAGAAATGTTCCTTTGTGAGTATTTCTAGGTCCTAGGATTGTTTTAAATTCCATATGTAGAGTTGTTGTTAGCATATATCATATAATTGTTGTTCGTGATGGTAAAAATCAAAATGACGCTGGGATAATTACTAGGCCTAGAAAAGTACTAAGTCAATCAATTGTATTACTGATGAGGTTGGGTCAAATACTGGGAATAGATTGGTTATCATTTTCAAGTTAAGTAAAGTGTGTTATCTTTGTTTGGTTTGTATTTAATTGAATCGGAGATATATTAAAATATATGGTTGAGGCAAAAATTAGGTAGGCGATTGAGAAGAAAAGGAATAATAATAGCAATTTTAGGGGAGATATTTGTGGAATTAAAATGTACCATAATTTATGGTAATTTGGCTGTGACAGGGTCATGTTATAGTAATCTAACTAACTTTTCATTAGGAGTAATTGTTATTTTACTATGTTTTGTTTTAAGAGACCACTGCTTAATTTCAGCCACCTAATGAAGCTACTTGGGTTATGCTTAATATTCAGTTAATAAACTGTTGGTGTGGGCAGGCCTCTATAACGATTGATATGAAGCCATGATTTGCGCCGCAGATTTCGGAGCATTGCCCAAAGAATAGACCAATTCGTTTTGCATTCATTCTGACTTGATTTAGGCGGCATCTGCTTTTAGTCCTATGGCTGGTATAGCCCACGAGTGAAGAACGTCTGCTGCTGTAATTAATACTCGAATGTCTGTGTTGATTGGTAGGATTACTCGGTTATCTACATCTAGAAGTCGGAAGTTATTTTTTCTTATTTCGTTGATTGGAATTATGTATGAGTCGAATTCTGTTGGGGTGAAGTCTGGGTATTCATAACTTCAGTATCATTGATGGCTGATTACTTTTAGGGTTGATTGATTTCATCAATTAAATAGAGAAGATGTAAGAATGGTAGAGCGATGAATGTTAATATAATTGCTGTAGGATCGTTCAGACGATTTCTAAGGTTTGGCCCTCTAAAAGATGTCGATTGATGAATTTGTTAAATATGATAGGGATTAGCAGGTAGCCTATAAATACTGTAATTATTATAATAATAAGTATAGTATGGTCGTGAAAGAAGATTATTTGTTGTATAATTGTGGATCTAGCTAACATCTTGAAAGCCTAATTGGTTTCAGGCCATTTCTAAGAAAGACATAGTTGGGTCTTATTTTCGGATCTTAGGTCCAATGCACTTATCTGCCATCTTAGATATTAAAAAGTTAAATTTTGGTATCATTCTAGAGAAGTTAGTTGTTGGACGGGGAATAGGATGGGGCGTGAGCTGGCAAAAGCTTCTCATACAATGAATACTAGTATAAGAACTGCAATTCATGATAAAACCCTGGTAGAATTAAGATATAAACTTCTGGGTGACCAAAGAATCAGAAGAGGAGTGACCAAAGAATCAGAAGATTCTCCTTCTCTTCTGATTCTTTGACCAAATGTTGATATAAAATGGGGTCTTCTCCCCCAGTTGGATCGAAGAAGGAGGTGTTAAGATTTCGGTCTGTCAATAATATTGTAATAGCTAAGACTAGTAATGATAGTAAAATAGCTGTTATTATGACGGATCAAACAAATAATGGAACTCTTTCTATAGTTATTCCTGGTATTCGTATATTAATTACAGTTGTAATAAAGTTTACAGCTCCTAAAATTGAGAATACCCCTGCGAGGTGGAGGGAAAAATTGATAGATCAACAGATCTCCCTGCGTGTGCGATTACGTTTGACAGGGGAGGATAAACAGTTCACCCTGTACCCGTACCACTCTCTACAATTCTTCCAGTTAATAAGAGAGTTAGTGACGGGGGTAAAAGTCAGAATCTTATATTATTAAGGCGTGGGAAGGCTATATCAGGGGCACCTAGTATTAACGGGACAAATCAGTTTCCGAAGCCGCCGATTATAGTTGGTATTATTATAAAGAAAATAAGAATGAAGTCATGGGCTGTTACAATTACATTATAAATTTGATCATCACCAATTAGTCTGCCTGGGCGACCTAATTAGGCTCGAATTAATAATCTAATCTAATGCCTACTATTCCTGACCATGCTCCGAAGATTAAGCATATTGTGCCAGTGTCCGTATGGTTTGTGGAAAACAGTTATCGTTGCAAGTGTTAAAAGAACTAGCACGGTGGCTGAAATGTTAGGTAATAGATTGTAAATCTATGAATGGAATTGTTGTTCCTCTTGCCAGGAAATTAAGGTTTTATAGTCAATAATTATGATACTAGGTTGCAAATCTGGGGAAGTGCGGTTAGTGGTAGTACTAAGACCTAAAGACTTTTCTTTATGGGAGACTTTGAAGGTCACTAGTTTATTGTTAACTTAAGGTCTTACTATTTAAGTACTTAAGTACAGAGTTAATGGGACTATTAAAAGACCTGTTAAGGTGATAGAAATAGTTGTTAATCTGAGTGTTTCTTGTCATTTTGAGTGAGCTGTTTTTGTTCTGTGTGTTAGAATGAATGCGGAGTACGCAATGCGTATATAATAGTATAGGGTAATTAGGACCATTACAATTATGATCAGAAGTGGGGTAATAAATAGTATTTGGGTTATTTTTGTAATGATAATTCATTTTGGTAGGAAACCTAGAAAGGGGGTAGCCCCCCCCCCCCAATGAAAGGATGTTAGTAAAAATTGCAAGTTTTGTAATTGGGTTAATTTAGTAGGGAAAACTTGGTTTAGGTGGTAAATTTTGGTTAATGAGAGGAGTGAGGTGACTGCGGTAATGAGGAGGGTGTAAAGGGCGAAGTATAGAAGTCATCTTGTGTTGTCCCATAAGATTGCTCTTAGGAATCAACCTGTATGGGCGATTGAGGAAAAGGCCAATTTTTCGTAAGGAGGTTTGATTAATTCCTCCAATAGCTTCGATTATTACTGAAGGACAAAGAAGAATATAGTATGGGAAGGAATTGTTGTATGTCTTAAAAGGGCGAGTGGAGCTAATTTTTGTCATCTTATCAGTAATAGACAATTCATTCAATTCATGCCCTCTATTACTTCTAATAACCAAAAATGTAGGGGGCGGCTCGTAATTTGAGAACTAGGGAGGCTACCATAACTAAGTTGCCAATGTTATTAGTAAATGTTTGTGAAATGATAAGGTTACAATGGCTAGGAGAAGAATCATTGAGGCTAGGGCTTGTACGTACAAGAATGTATTTTAGGTTATTCGTTGATTATTGGTTTTTGAGGTTAGGGGGATAAAGGATAGAAGTTTAATTTCTAATCCTATTCAAGCTCCGTATCATGAGGTTGATGATACGGAGATGAATGATCCTGTTATCAATGTTAGCATGAACATTAATATTTTAGGATTGTTGAGCATTAGAAAGAGAAGGATTAATTTGAAACCTTCATTTGCAGGGTATGAGGCCATTACCTTTATTAGCTTATCTTTCTTTTATACTTTAAGGTAAGGTGCATGTTAACTTTTGGTGTTGAAAGGGAAAGTTTATCTTTTTCAAGTATAGGCGGGTTAGTAATGAAAGTACATTATTTATCCTATCACGATAATTCTTTATTCAGGCATTTCATTTATTTTTTTAGATAAATATAAAGTTATTTGCTTACAGGAGTTATAGTGGGTTTAATGTTTGTGTAATAATAATAGGATAAAGTCATTGAAAATATAATAAGGATCACAGAGTATATTATACCTTAATTAATAGCTATATTACCGGCTAAATAAATAAATAAATAATGTACATACGTTTCCATTACTTGCTAGTATTTACAACATATACTTATGGAGGTTTTAAATATATATTTTAAGATACAAAAATAGAAAAAAAATTTATCCCAAAATATATATGTGCGCAGGGGCGCAGATGAGCTATTGTTGGGGGCCTTGTGGCGGGTAAACTATTCTAATTTTTGTTGTTATTGGAATAATCTTTATAGTTTAATTGGTTACGATTTTATAGTTTTTCAATAAAGTTTTATTCTGGCTTGTTTTTCTTTTTTATAGTTTTTGCACAGGTGTTGTTTTGAGTAAGAATATGGTTTATGTTATAATTTATGGGGGGAGATTAAAGTATGGTAAGTGATAAGCAGTGTTTGGTTTTATTTATTTAATGTAAGTTTGAAGTAGATATCTGTAGTAATGGGTTCCGGTAAAATTCGTGCCAGCTGCCGCGGTTAGGCGAGGGGAATTGAAGGTAAATGATGATAATGACTGTTGTAGTTAATGGTTTATGTTTAGTGAGAATTAATATAATTATTTTGGTAGGTGAAATTATTATTGTTGTTTATATTATTTTTATTGAGGCTATGAGAGTGTTAACATTAACTAGGATTAAATACTCTATTATTGACATTGTAAATTGATGGGGGTTGGGGTAGTAATACTTATGTTCTTGAAACCCAAAGAATTTGGTGGTGCTTTAGTCTATTCAGAGGAACCTGTCCCGTGATCGATAGTCCGCACTATAATCTTACTTATTATTGTAGGCAGTTTGTATGCCGCCGTCACTGGGGAAATTTGAAGGTGATTTTATTACTTTAATTGAAGGTGAAATCAGGTAAGGTGCAGCTGATTAATAAGTGGAGATGGTTTACAATAGTCTGATTATTACGTATTTTTGTTTAAAAATATATTGAAGATGGATTTGAGATTAACTTTGAGTTATATCATTCTAGTTAGTTGGGCTCTAAAGCATGCACACATTGCCAGCCGCTATAATTTTAGGTGAAATAAGTCGTAACATAGTTAGCGTATTGGAAAATGTGCTTGGGTTAGCCAGGGTAGAGCTTGTTAGTTAAGCTATTCGTTTACAACGAGGAGATTTCTGTGCGATTCAGATTACTTTGATGATTAAGTAAACTATTACTAATGTTGATTGAGTTGTTTATTTTTAATATGTAAAATAATATGTCGGTTAAATTGGTTTGGTAAGTTTTATTAATTGAATTGTTAGGCAATAGTAAATCAGTACTGTGAAGGAGATGCTAGTTAAATATTTGAAAGTTATTTTTGTTTGAGAAAGCTTGTAAGGCTGTACCTTTTGTATCAGGGAGTGTTTAAGATTGGAAGAATATCGTTTCGTCCCGAAGCAAATCAGAGCTAAAATAGTTAAGAAGGGTGTTGGTTGCAAAACTGCTTTTTAATGTTCTTTTGGTAATGAGAGGTTAGTCGGTTTTTGTGATATCTGGTTGGGCAGGAGTTACATTTAATCTAGTGATCATAAATATAATGTATGGTTTTTAATTATTTATTTTTTTGTTAGTTAGTCAGGGAAATTTGCTCTTGATTGGATATTTTTTTAATAATCATATGACAAATTAATTTATTATTGTAGTCTCAGAAATAGCTATCAATTATGATTTTGTTATAATTTATTTAATGATTTTATAATATTTTATTGATTTTGATTTGAATCTTGTTACTATTCTATTCTTGTTAATTTTTTAAATAAGAAATTATGATACTATTAGTATGTATTTTAGGTTAAGTTAAAGGAACTCGGCAAAAAAAATTCCCGCCTGTTTATCAAAACATGACCTTTTGATAAACATATAAAGTCTCACCTGCCCAATGAGTTTTACTTTGAATGGCCTCAGTATCTTGACCGTGCAAAGGTAGCATAATCATTAGTCTTTTAATTGTGGGCTTGTATGAAAGGTTGGACAAGGAAGTGACTGCCTTTTTTTAATATCGTAATGTTCCTTTTAGTTTTGAATTGGTAGTCAAAGATACATGGGAGTGGTTTCAGCCCTCAACCCTTTATTCATATACAAGAACAAAGTTAATAAAATTACCGTCCCGAAGATTACTGTTTACAGGTATTTGAGTATGGATGATTATAAAGATATCTTATTCTATAGAGTGATCAGATAAAGACTGTGGAAAATAGGATGACACCAGTTCCTTATCAAGCTGCGTGTCGGGAAGTTGTACCAGTTCCTTGGTGAACTACGTACAGGAAAAATAATAAAGTAAGAATACACACCAGTTCCTTGGCGAACTACGTGTGCGGATGGCACCAATTCCTTAGCGAATTACGTGTCAGGTGGTTGTACCAGTTTCTTGGCGAACTGCGTACAGGTTAAGTTAGGGTTTTATATGTGAGAATGCACACCAGTTCCTTAGCGAACTACCTGTGCAGGATAGTACCAGTTCCTTACCGAACTGCGTACCAGGGATGTTCCAGTTTGTTAGCAAACTGCGAACGGATGAAGGAGAGGAGCTGACCACTCGGGGAATGAATGAGTGATGCCTCTTGCTCTGTGCAGGTCCTTTTTAAATGCGATGTAGGGGTGGCTCCTTTTGTTTCTCCTACTTGACTCCAGCTCTCTCTGTCTTCCGTTATTTGCTTTATCTGGTGTTAGTTTGCGGAGTTGACCGTCGTCTGCTCCAATGTGTGTATGATCTGTTCACTTACATAACCACATGTTTGTTTTATAAACATGTATGTTATTGTTTATAATAACATACATGTTATTCTCTCAGTTTTGGTAGATCTTCCCTGGATATTTTGGTTAGAGGACTGATGTTGAATCCACAGTCTGCAGCCATCCTCGGATTGTAACCACAAAGTAGAAAGATGGGGCCTCGTTTGAGGACGTGTTTGGGAAGCAATTATAGCTGAAGACTGCTTTCTGTATCAATTGGGGCCAGTCGCCCATATCTTTCTGGACCTTATGCTTAAGTATATCTTGAAGGGTGTTTATACTTCGTTCCACCACTCCGATTGAATTGTGATTGAACGCTGGGCTATATTTGAGTTCAATGTTGTATTTTTGGGGGAGTTCTTTTATAGCCTTACTTGTATTAACTAAATGCAAATCAAGGTACAAAACTCTCGGGGGCCCGAAAAACATGAATAAGTCGTCTTCTATTAATGTAGAAATGGACTGTGCATTGAGATGTTCAGTTATCTTTGCTGTCATATGGCGCGTGGCACATTCAATTCCAACGTTGATGTATAAATTTCTTCCTTTGTAAGAGATAGGACCGCATGTATCATACGCCATCTCCTCCCTAATTTTCTGCATTGGGTGGTGAAGTAATTCACCATGTTTCTTACTGGTGTGCTTATTTAATACCTGACAACTGGAACATTGACTGCTATATAAACTAATTAGCTGTTTCATTTTCGGGAAATAATATTTTTGTAGACAGTGTTTGTATACTTTAGTTACTCCAAAACGGCCGCTAATAGGACTAGCATGTACTTCCTTAAATAGTTTTCTTGTCAGTGTCTGTGGTATGCACAAGAGATATACCTTGTCGGGTCGTGGTCTTTTTTGTACTCTACAGAGAACTTTGTCCTTAATAGTGTATAACCGTGCTGCTCTTATTGCCGTGTCTGGTATTGGTTCTATCCGATTTAGCGCCTTCATTATGCCAGAAAACAAAGGATCTTTTTCTTGCTCATTAAAGTTTCGGTTGAGATATTAAGCTGGGTGCAAAAACTGTCTTCCAAAGCATTAGACAGGAATACTAAATCTTGTTCTGAGGTGGTAACTATATCAGTAGTTTTTAATCTGTTCACTATGTGTTTTGTATTTTCTTCTTCTTTCTTCAATTGTTTGTTATCGATATCATTTTCAATGTCTGACGTTTGTTCCAGACGGCTTATTATGTCTGCAGGCTGATTTTTCCTTGTCTGTGGCGTACTTCAAACTGAAAGTCACTAATATATAACTTTATTCGCTCAAACGTACCACATTTTTCGGGCTGGTTCTGTAAATTAACAAGCTCTTTGCTATCAGTAAATATAATAAAGGGTCTGGCCATAATAAAGTACTTACACTTTCCAAGACAATACAAGAACGCTGATAATTCTTGAGCCCAGGTGCTGCTGTTTCTTTCAGTTTTTGACAAGCGTCTTGAACAGTATGATACAAGTTCTTCTATTTTAGTCTTAGGCTAGTAAGTTGCCAATATTCCGCCTACGTGTATCTTACTCCTCTGTGCATAAACTCTACTTTCTAAGTTGTTATCAAAGTGATGCAGATCTGGTGCATTTAGTATGTCTTGTTTTAATTGAACAAAGACCTTTTCCATTTCTTCATTCCAAGAAAATTTGGTTCCTTTTTACAGAACTGCTTGAAGAGTCTCAATTTTCGCAGTGTATCTATCTATATGATGACTGGTAAAGGAAAGTTCTAAGAAAGATCTTAATTGTCGTTTAGTTCTAGGACGGCCAAACTTTTGTATCTTTTTGGCAATTTTTGGAGAAATCGTAATCTTCTCACCACTTACTTTATGACCTAGCACATTTAATTCTCAGTAGAAGTGGTAACATTTCTGCGGCTTGAGTCTGAAGTTATGTGTCCTTAAATTCTTTAGAAGAAGTTCTAATGATTTTATGTGTTGACGGCCAGAGAAATCGCTGACCACTAGGTCGTCTGAAAATGATGTGATAGAATCAGGTATACCTTCTAATATCATTCTAGTTGCAATGGACAAAGATTGAGCAATAGTCGCATGACCCATAATGCATTTTTTGAATTGATAGAATTTCTGTACTTCGAAGGACATATACTTCCAGCTACTATCATGTAGATCTAACTGATGATAACTAGCTGATATATATAATGATATCAGAGTCTTTCCTCTTAAACTATTCAAAACATCCTCGGAGCTCTGAAATGGAATAGCTAAATATTTAGTATATTTGTTACAAGCCTGGAGATTTAACACTAAACGAAATTCTTTAGAATTAGGCTTGCGGACCATCAACATAGATGAGAATTCACTTGTACCTGTCTCCCTAATAATGTTTGCTTTTAGCAAATCTTCTAGTTGTTTATCTAGTTGGGCGCGTAAAGCAACCGGAACGGGAGGAGATCGTTTGTGAAAGGTAGCTGCTTTGTCTATTCTTACACGGTGTACATAACCCTTAAATGACTCTGTCACTTGGAAAATACGAAAAAGTATCTCTGTACTTGTATAATAGTTTGTGAATTTGTTCTTTTACTTTCACGTCCAAATTATATCAAAAGCAGATACGTCAAAATAATTTTCTGTAAATTTTAGTCTATTTTCTATTTCTTGTTTCGTCCCATATTTATAGACATCATCCAAGTCCTCGTTTTTTACGTCTTTAATTTTGAGAGAAATTAGTTCCAAATTTTTATCAGTATATGCCACTGGAGTATTTTTTTCAAGTTTATTTTCTTTGACGTTGGGTTAATTACAAGTATCGTGCAGTCATTCACAGGCATTTTTAATTATAAGTTTCTTAACCCATATTTGTCACGTAGCGACTGTAACAAATGTATATATATATATATATATAAACGCTGACTGTTGTTTTTCTTTCAGGTTTTTGACTTGAATGGGAAGGAAAAAAGGCTTCTTGCTGATATGGTTATATGTTTGGTAATTATCACGTCAGCAGAAATTTTTTTCCTCCACTTGTTTAATGACAGCTTGCGAAATTGCTGTTTCTCTAGTTCCTTCATGTTGTACACATAGTATCTGTTTCCCTGGCTTTTTATAGAAGGAAATAATATTTTCTTCCAAGTCCAACTTTGCTTGTAATCTTTTTAGAAGATCCTGTCCAATCAAAGGTCCTATGTCTTCTTGCTCAATTATACGAAAATAATGTCAGTAAGAAGTGTTTCCTATTTTAAATTTAATAAATGCAATAAAATTCATTTGGAAAATTTTCCCGCAATATAACGGACATTTGTGACGTACGCTATTAATTTACAGTTTTTTGGTATTTGAGATCTAGACCATATGGAAATTGTACTAGCTGGATCTATGACAGTAGGAATAATTTCATCACCGATACGTATATTGATCATAGATTTGTTTTCGTCGGTATTATATGTCACTACTTCTCTATTTTTGTTGTTTGTCAACTGACCATAAATCATTGATGAATCAGTTGCGGCACGTCCTTTTGGTGAAAGTTGAGCTTTCTCCTTTTTGTTTCTTTTTGCGTCCGCGGACCTTTGTGAATTTTATTCTGGATCCGGGACGCGATCTTTAGTTTCCCAAATCCGTGTCCTTCTTTTCACGGTGCCAACAAAGTGACCTGGCTTAAAACATACGGCACATACTGAAGCAGTGCCAGATGCACTTTGATTTTTTCACCTTCTTTTTTTGTTATTTTGTGCCTCGTTTTTGTTTCTTTTTTTATTATTCCTGTTCCCGTTCTTCCTGTAGTCTTGCTTCTGGCTAGTATTATTTTTAATAACCATTAGCGACAATTCAGCCAATTTATTGGTTGGGTTGTCTGACTAGGAGCAGGATTGACTTGTATTTGGTAGGTTTAGGTGTCTATAATGTGTTTGACGGGTTCCTTTCCAGGGGGTATTGGTTGGTTGCTATTCCAAGCAACAATGGGCGGTTGGGGCATGGTTTGGTTACTTTGTGAATTTGTTTGTTGATATATATTTATTTCGTTAGGTAGCTCAGGTTTTGACCATGGTAAAAAGTTCTTATGCTTGAGGATGGCTGGTAGGGATATACTTGACCAGGTGGTTCTGGTTCTCCATTTCGAAAGTCTATTACGGGTTCCTGTATGGTCCATGCTGGTAAAGTTTGTGTTGTTGCTGATCGTTGGTATTTAATTTGAGGAAAAGGTTGCTGCCTATTTAGATTTTGTATATGCGAAATTTGGCTATTTTGAAACTAGCCGTAAGGCTTATAGTAGTCAATCTGCGGATACATCTGTCCCTCTGATTGCCGAATTGGGTTATTGATTGAAGTTCTTGAAGTCTGACTCTGTTGTGCTTGGTCCACTAATGCTAGCAATGCTTGAGATCTTTCCATAAATTTTCTCTTCCTTAACAAATCCGTTGATGCTTCAAGTGCGAGCAAACGTTGTTGTAAATCCTTCGCTGATGTGTAGTGTTCTAACTAACGGCTATATTTTTGAGAAATTCTTCTTTTAGGCCTAATAACAAAAAAATAACTTTCTGTTCCTCTGTTGCTTCCGGAATGTTGTGCTTTATTGCTAGAAAATTTCCGTAAAAAATAGGAGTCAGTAGGTTCATCCAGATACTGTTGCATCGCATTTAATTCCATTTCCGCTTTATAAAGTGGTATTTTCGGTCTACACAGGCTGATAAGCTTATCATTCAACTGTGCGTAAGTTGTCTCGCCTAAAAGATTTTGGGATTTTAATTGGAAAAAAAATCCAATGCTGTATCCTGAAGATACATCGGTAATAGCTCTTTCCGTTTCGTATCGTTCCACTGTTGCAAAGAAGTTCGAACTGTTGTTTATGTTCGAACAACATAAAAAATCTGTCCGGGTCCTCGTTGATGTGCCCAGAAAACTTTGTTAAGTGAGGCAAATTGAAGGATGGCTTTAATGGAGTTTCCGTCTCGCCGTTTTCCCTATTTTCTTTCTTTTTTTCAAAATTTGTGTTTCGAATACCAGATCTTATGTTTACTGGCATTTACCCATAAAGTGTTTTATGGCAAGTTTATGAAATGACATATGAAAATCTTATTCCCTATCCTAACCTAGTAATATTAACCATGTATCTGACAAACAGTGACACTTAAGAATAAAATATAATCGCTTGACAAGATAAAATATAATAGGTATTTTGGGCTTTCTTTTTGTGCACTGTTTGGGCACTTTATGTGTTCTTCACCCTTAAATTGTGAAGTCGGCGCCGACCAGCACGTAATGTTCCTTTTAGTTTTGAATTGTTAGAGTCAAAGATACACGGGAGTGGTTTCAGCCGTCAACCCTTTATTCATATACAAGAACAAAGTTAATAAAATTACCGACCCGAAGATTACTGTTTACAGGTATTTGAGTATGTATGATTATAAAGATATCTTATTCTATAGAGTGATCAGATAGAGACTGTGGAAACTAGGATGACATCAGTTCCTTAGCAAGCTGTGTGTCAGGAAGTTGTACCAGTTCCTTGGCGAACTGCGCACAGGAAAAATATTAAGGTAAGAATACACACCAGTTCCTTGGCGAACTACATGTGCAGATGATACCAATTCCTTAGCGAATTAAGTGCCAGGTGGTTGTACCAGTTCCTTGGCGAACTGCGTACAGGTTAAGTTAGGGTTTTATATGTGAGAATGCACACCAGTTCCTTAGCGAACTACCTGTGCAGGATAGTACCAGTTCCTTAGCGAACTGCGTACCAGGGATGTTCCAGTTTGTTAGCAAACTGAGAACGGATGAAGGAGAGGAGCTGACCACTCGGGGAATGAATGAGTGATGCCTCTTGCTCTGTGCAGGTCCTTTTTAAATGCGATGTAGGGGTGGCTCCTCTTGTTTCTCCTACTTGACTCCAACTCCCTCTGTCTTCCGATATTTGCTTTATCTGGTGTTAGTTTGCGGAGTTGACCGTCGTCTGCTCCAATGTGTGTGTATGACTTGTTTACTTACATAACTACATGTTTGTTCTATAAACATGTATGTTATTGTTTATACAATGTCCACGTGTTCGCAATACACGCTGGTCATTACGATATAGTGGAATTTTACTTTTGAGTGAAAAGGCTTAAATGGCTGGGGAGGACGATAAGACCCTATAGATCTTTATATATTTCCTTGGGTGCTAACGATGGTATTTATGTTTTTGTATTTAGGGTTATATATTGAGTTGGGGAGGCTAGGAAAAATATAAACGTTTCTTAAATTATTTCAGTTATTGATGTTGTTTATTTGATCCATCCTTTTGTGATTATTAGACTAAGTTACCTTTGGGATAACAGCGTAATCTCTCTTGAGAGTTCATATCGATGGAAGGGAAGTCTTGCGACCTCGATGTTGGATTAAGATTTACTTAGGTGTCGGTGCTTAAGGGAAAGGTCTGTTCGACCTTTCAATTCTTACATGATCTGAGTTCAGATCGGCGTGAGCCAGATCTGTTTCTATCCTTCTATTAATTTAGATATTTTAGTACGAAAGGTCCAAATATTTGTAATATTTAAATAAATAAAAGTAACTGCCTTGGCAGATAAGTGTATTAGATTTAGGATCTAAAATGGGGTATTCTCCAGGTAGTGATGTATAATAACTTTTTGTTAGGGGGCTTTTTTCTTATGTTATTTTGGTTGTTGCGGTTGCTTTTTTAACTTTACTTGAGCGCAAGGTATTAGGTTACATTCAGATTCGCCGGGGGCCTAATAAGGTGGGGTTTTGTGGGATTCTTCAGCCGTTTGCGTATGCTGTTAAGCTTTTTACTAGGAAACAAACGTTTCCTATTATATCTAGTTATTATCCGTATTACTTAGCGCTTGTTTTTAGCTTAATATTGTCTTTGCTCGTTTGACTGTGTATTCCTCTTGTTGGTTTAATAGTTACTTTTTCTTTTGGTTTATTGTTTTCTTATGTTGCACTAGTATTGGGGTTTATACTGTTATATGTGCTGGGTGATCTTCTAATTCTTATTATGCTTTGCTTGCGGGGGTTACGAGCTGTGGCGCAAACTATCTGTTATGTCGTAAGTCTTGCTTTGATTTTGTTATTTGTTTTTTAAGAGGTAGATACAGTCTTTTTGATTTTATTCTTTATCAAGAGGAGTTGTGATTTTTATTTATTAGTTTTCCGTTGTCTCTGGCTTGGTTGGCCTCTTGTCTGGCCAAAACTAACCGGACACCTTTCGATTTTGCTGAGGAGGAGTCTGAGCTTGTTTCTGGGTTTAATGTTGAGTATAGTGCAGCGGGGTTTGCTTTAATTTTTATGGCTAGAATCTTATTTATGGGGTTTTGTTTACTATCATTTTTGGTTGTGATGTTTTTTCTTATATATTCTTTGTTAGGGCGGTATTTATTTGTTTTATTTATATTTGAGTTCATGGGACTTTGCCTCGGTTTCGTTATGATAAGTTAATATATCTTTCTTGAAGGAGATCCTTCCTTTATCATTAAATTATTCATTATTTTTTGCTAGGTTTAAGGTTTTATTAATATTTTTTTAATTTAAGTGTATTGTAATGAGAATACAAAAGTCCTCAGAGTTTCCTCTGTGATATGTTTTCAAAACATATGCTTTATTCTCGGCCAAAGGACTAATTTTTCTTTGTTAGGAGGAAGTTTCATATTATTGAAAGTTGTGGTACAATTAGAAAGTATAGGAAGTAAAATACGATTAACACTTGGCCTGTCAGAATATATGGGTCTCGGCCGAGCTCCAATTCATGTTAATTGGATAATAACTGAGACTATGATTCAAAAAGTAACTTGATTGATGGAATAAAACTGTAGACCTCGTATTTTTCTTTTATGGTAGAATGGTATAATTATAAGGATTAAGATGGCTATAACTAAAACAATAACCCCACCTAATTTATTAGGAATGGATCGTAGAATGGCGTAGGCAAATAGAAAGTACCATTCTGGTCGGATGTGAACCGGAGTTACTAGCGGATTTGCTGGAATAAAATTTTCTGAGTCTCCTAATATGTAAGGGTTTCATAGAGATTGAATATTAAGGAAAATATTATGATTAAAAATCCAATAGAATCTTTTGAGGAGTAGAATGGGTGAAATGGGATTTTATCAGTATTGCTATTAATTCCTAAGGGATAGTTAGACCCTGTCTGTGTAGGAATAGTAGGTGGATTATTGATAGGGTAGCAACAATAAACGGTAGGATGAAATGGAAGGCAAAGCATCGGGTTAAGGTGGCGTTATCTACAGCGAAGCCTCCTAAAATTCATTGTACTAGTATTGTGCCAAGATAAGGGAGGGCTTATAACAGGTTTGTAATTACTGTGGCCCCTCAAAAGGATATTTGTCCTCAAGGAAGCACATAACCAACAAATGCGGTTGCTATCGTTGTTAGGAGAATAATTACTCCTACTCTTCATGTATGAAGGTATAACTAAGATCCGTAGTATATGCCACGCCCTATATCTATGCGGACCCTATACCCCGTTTGCGTGTAGGGTCCGCAATAGCCACCCAAAATTTACATCTCGGCAAATATGTATAACTCTATCAAATGCGAGTTCAATTCTGTAGGTATAGTGTATGGCTAGGAATAGTCCTGTAATAATTTGAATAATTAAGCAAAGGCCTAGTAAGAAATGTTGAGCGGGGCGGGAAGGTCAATCAGGGCTTTATTATCAATTTTGAGTAGGGGCGATGTTTTCGTATTGGTATTGACATAAGATTTGTTAGGTCGGAGGGGTCCTTCTTGTAGATTTGTTACTTTTACTACTACAATAAGAGTAATGGAAAGATATGTTGCTAGAGTTAATGTAATGGTGGCTGTCGATTTATTATAAAAAATTATTGTGGGAATTTCTTGTTGTTCAGTAATTATTTCTAATAAGTCTTGAAGGGAGTGGGAACTCGCACTCAAATAGGGATCTGTTGTCATAATTATTATAATTATGACAACAATGATTGGGTGAAGGATTATTGTTTTGGTGTTAAGATGAATTTTTTAATGTTAGTTATTGCTTTGATGTTAGTAGTTATTATTGCTCTTATTGTGTTGACTGGAATAACAAAAAGAGCTCAAATTCGTTTTTCAGCTCGAGTGCCGGCGGCTATGGCTTCACCTACGCCTGTTTTTGCGTTGGTCCATTCTTCTACTCTGGTGACTGCGGGGGTATACTTATTAATCCGTTTTATTGATGTTTTAACTAATAGCTTTGTGGGACGAGTATTGTTACTTCTTTCTGGTCTTTCTGGTTTAACTTTATTTATAGCTGTTGTGGCTCCTAATTACGAATATGATTTAAAGAAAATTATTGCCTTATCGACTTTAAGTCAATTAGGGTTAATGATGATAATTTTATCAATGGGATTTTCTATATTAG
The DNA here is from genome assembly GCA_022664845.1 of Lepisma saccharinum. NCBI lineage: Eukaryota > Metazoa > Arthropoda > Insecta > Zygentoma > Lepismatidae > Lepisma > Lepisma saccharinum. Next base: position 11,061 of record JAGDQP010008295.1, on the reverse strand, counting down.
CTTTTTTCATTTGTTAACACACGCTCTTTTTAAAGCTTTATTGTTTTTATGTGCAGGAGCTTTCATCAATGGAGTGGGGGGTACACAATATATCCGTTGTATGGGGGCTTGTGTATCAAATACCATTATCTTTATCTTGTTTAAATACAGCTAATTTAACTCCTTGCGGAATTCCTTTTTGACTGGATTTTATTCTAACTATTTAATCTTAGAAATGGGAATTGATTTAAATAGATTTTTTTATTATTTTTTCTACTGGGTTAACTGTGTGTCTATTCGTTTGAGATACTATCTAACTGGAATAGAGTTTGCCGTGAGCAGCTATCATGGAGTGGGGGATAGCGGCAATTGAACTATAATTCGGGGAATGTTAGGTCTTACTGGGGCCTCTGTTGTAGGGGGGAGAGCTATGTGTTGATTATTATTTTCTTGTCCCTCTGTAGTAGTGCTACCGTTACCCCTTAAAATGGGAGATTTAATTGTTAATGGTGTGGGTATTTGAGTTGGGGTGTTATTAGGAAGTTCTCAGATGGGGAAGGGTCAGGTAGCTTCGGGAGGGGGGTTACTTTTTATAACTATAATGGGTTCTATATAATTTTTATCTTAATTATCTACTAATTACTGTATTCGGTTTCCGCTTTACGTTGGGGGTGGGGGCTTATGCTAAGGTTATTGATCAAGGTTGAAGCGAGATATTAGGCGCACATGGGGTCTATAATTTTATAACGGACGGTTCTACCTTAGTAACTAAAACGAGCTTTAATGAGTTTAGGTTAAACTTATTTTTTCATTTATTCTAGTTATATTTTTAACAATTACCATTTTTCTTATTTATTTGATATATTTATTGGCTTATATTTAAAGCGTAGCATTGAAGATGCTAAAAAGAACAATTGATTCTTCAAGTGTACTCCCTGAGAAAGTTTCCCATTACTACCTTGAAAAAGTAGTGTAATTGCTATACTAAGGGTGTTTGTTAATTAAGGAGGTAATAACGGGGTATAACCACTAAAGATGAAAGTTAGCAGCTTTCTCTTGTTTTGTTGACTACTTATCTCGTTAGTCGGGCGGTTATTTTAGTATTTCCCATTCTTGTTATTAACAGTAACACTCTAATTTGGCTTCAAGTAATAAACAATGATGATAGAGCCATCTAAGTTCAGGTCAAAACTGAGTGCAATCTAGTATTGCTTCTTGTTTTGTTTAGTTAAGATAAGTTGATGGACAACACCTTTTGGATACAAGCCAAATATTATGGTTAACTATTATCCTATGAAGGTCATTCTAGTGACCCTTGGTTTCATTCATGGTATAGGCCGATGAGTAGAATCAGGAGAAAGATTACTGTTACGATAGTTCAAGATATGATTGTGGACGTGGTTAGTGTAATAGTGGCGGGGAAAAGTAAGACAATTTCTACCTCAAAAATGAGAAAAATTACTGCAATTAAGAAGAAGCGAATTGAGAATGGGACGCGGGCGGATGATTTAGAGTCAAAGCCGCACTCAAACGGGCTTTTTTTTGGTCAATGATTATTTTTTTGACAGTAGGGAAGCTGGGAATATTATAATAATTGAACAGTTCTTGTGACTAAAGCAGCGGTTATAGTTATATATATTGTCTATTTGAAGAGCTTGCTGGAAGAAGGGCCAATCCCACTCTTCCATGAAAAATGAGTTTTGTGGCTGAAGTGTAAGCTAGTGTCATCTAGTGTTTACTCTTTGAACGAGACATATGTGGGATATGCCCAACACCTTGCACTATTCATCATAACAAGTGATGGCGAATGGACTGTTCAGCTTCTTGGTGGAAGAAGGGCCAATCCCTCAATGCCGTCTAGCTCACCGTAGAGGAGTGTATGCGTGATTTTGATTGGCCATGTGGACGCCAGCTTGTCGTTTAGCGCCAATGAGATGTTTGTACTCAAAGTGGTTGCTAGTAAACAATCATGGCAGACGTAAATGGTACGTCTGTGAGTAATGTGGAATGTAATGGTGTTGTGAAAGAAGGAAAGTCGAAAAGACGAAAGAGAAATAGTACGGAATGGAAAGATAATAAAAGCAATACTTTGAGGGTTCAAGGAAATAATACGTAAGCAGAGAAGGCAAAGTTGTGCACAACAAGGTGAGAGTGGAAAATGAACAGTGGTGTGCAACAACATGGTGCAAAAATAAAATATTAACAAATAGTGAGAGATATTTCATCTTTCAAGAATACTATAAGTTGGATGATTATAATCGTCAAACAGCGTTTCTGTTTGAACTGATAAAGAAACAGCCATGCAAGAGGATTTACAGAAAATATAGAGTACAAGAGAATATTTCCAGGCGCACCCGGAGTATGGAATATTATGTAAAACACCCTGTTGAAGGCTGCGAAATTAGGTTATGTAAGTCTGCATTTCTTAATATGTTTAGTATTTCAGCCAAACGGGTAAGGCGAGCTGCACAAGGTTCGAAGAGTACGCAGTGAGTATGACGAAATTGAGCATAGCTTCATGGTTCCAGGTCATACCTTTCTTCTCTGCGATGCCGATTTTGGTGTGATAGAAAAACTAAAAAGAAGAACTCAGTATGTGTTCACACCACACGATTGGATGGCCCTTATCAAACAATTTCGTACGACCAAGACATTTGAGATGCTTGAAATGGGAAAGTCTGATTTTGTATCTTTCAAACCTCTGACTGAAAAGCTGGTCAAACGCCAGAATACCATGGATGGTGGAAAAGTTGACTTTCGAAAGTCAAGTACTCTTAGGTTTACTGGAGGACACAAAGTGGACATCCAGTATACATACGTAGACCTTCCTGATTGGGACACTCAGTTTTCAGCAGAGAAAGGGATGAGGGCCTGTACTTCGATACCTTGTTTTCCCAATTAAGTATCCCAATGGAAGAGGAATAAAACAAAAGAAACTTCAAGACCTTCTTTCCCTTTTGAATTTCATTCCAGCTAATCATCACAGCCTCTACCAAAATTTGCAGACCGAAGATGATAATGACTACAGCAGTGATGTTGAGTGCATGTACATTAAACGTAACATTGTGAGAGTATGATGTATTAGTTCAATCCTGTTGTCAATTTTTTATTGTCCATTTGCAGATATATTTGCAATAGTATTCTGTATCTACTCGTAAAAAATAAAATACCTACGTTACCTAGATTTTTTCTACATAACAAATACTTTACTGCATTTCTCTCCAAATCACAAAATTGTGGAATAGGCCCTTCTTCCACTGACCCCTTCATTTCATTTTATATGAATTTTCTAATTGGAAGTCAGATGTATTATTTATACTAAATAAATGAATTAACCTCCTCATCAATAAAAGGAAATATAGAGAAATAGTGATACTACCTCTACAAAATCGAAGCAATGACCTCGAAGCAATTACAACTCAAAATATACTGCTTTAACAAAACACCACAAATAGTTTACTTCCACAAAACTACCTACAAAGGCGCTTAGACGTCCAATCGTTACTACGACCAGCACCCATCTGACCACGGAGCTAACATGTACACTCCTACCGAACTCCTTCTGAAGAAACATGGCTGAATGTTCCAAAACAATGACATTCATATCCGTTGAAAATGCTGTTGTTTTTTCTCCTTTGTCTTGTACAATCTACTATGGATGCGAGAACTATGTTTGCTGTCTTTTCCTTCATTGCAAATGTTCTTTTACGTATAGAAACATACCTGACAAAACCAGCACGTGTTCACATGTATGCATAGTTTCGAAATACTGTATCATTACGTATGTCAATGAATGCTACTTTTTAATAGCATTTCAACATGTCTTATTGCACTTCAAAGAAGAAAATCACATCTACACAAAATTTTCGCAATAACGAAGATTCATCCAACCCTTGCGGTCTCGAACCTGACATCTTTGGTTTACTGTTTTCGAAGGTACCCGAAGTTGGACTTAAATTTTCAAGTCCTCCTTTTTGGAATAAGGTATATATATTCCAGAAGGTGTGGAAATTGAACAGACTCATTCAGTTCTTAATAAATTATTAATAAATTTATATTTTAGTCAGGGAAGCGTAACTAAATATTCGTGATTGCGAGCAATATAATTTCTTCCCAATGAAATTTCAATTCAACATATAATTTTGGTAGTAAAGAGTTTTTTCTTGACCCTGAGAATTGCCTAAATGGAATACGCAGATATTTCAACTCAGTCATTCAATTTCAGTTAAACATGACGGGCACTTTTTACATTCATTTCTTTAGTCCACAATGGTTCGTGGTTCCTCAAATCTTGCTACGTTAATTTAGCTCATTTCCCTATGTCGTACAATGATGAAATTTTGCACAGTGACGTTAGTCGGGTGATGATACAATTTTCATTTCTTACTTTCATATATTTCTTTATTTTAAAAGCATATTATTATTATTAATAATATGGACTTCTTTATCCTAAAATAAATTCTAGCATGCAACAGTCATGTGTTTGACTGATTGCAGAACATTTTAAGGTTTGGCTCACAAAACATTAGCTTCAGAAAAAGTATCCGAACTCCTAAATAACTCGAAAAAATAATAATAATAATAAACTTTGTAAACAAACACTTTTCTTAATCAATTCGTACAAAAATGTAAAAAATAATTTTGTTTATACATGCCTAAATAGAAATCCATGGGGCGCGCCAATTCAAGAATTTATAAAGTGGCTGTATATGAGAACACACCCCATGCTTTTCTTTTTAGTCATGCATAAACAAAATTATTTTTTTTACTTTTTAGTGTGAATTCGTTAAGAAAAGTACTCGTATGTATTTAAAGAGTTTTTTAAATTATTTTTTCTTTATCTGTCCCATAAATTTTCTATCAAAAAATACTTGTAACATCAAAGCATAATTTTCCTTACTCTAAGCCATAGTATACGAAAATATTACATCATACTTCACAGTGATGCAAACTAACATAAACTAACCTAACATAATCTAAGTATCGCACGCTGACAAGAATATACTTACGCCAGAACATATATGTAAACATAATTTAGTAAAATAATTCACAACATAGCACGAAGAACGGTAGTTCTTCGAGTGACGCTAAGAAACGTGTCTGTTAGCAGCACTCACATATATACAGCTAATTTCGGATCTATCGAACTATGAGCCCGACTTTGATGCTTGAACTTGCAGTTGAAAGCTCTTTGTCATACTAAAGATACAGAAAAACAAATGGGTAGGTAGGACCTTCCTGGACACCCTAGGGCTGTTCGAAAAAAAACCCACAGAATTTCATATTTCTGGTGATAACACTGACCCCATAACATATAGGCGGCCGAAACTTTCGGAATCGTAATCTACGATTCAGTGCCTTTCAAACGGTGTTGACACGTCAAAATCGGTGAAGGGGTTCAAACGTTATGACATTTTAGCCCAATCACAGAATTTTCATAAATGACAGAAAAGGGCCTCTGTCATTCTGTCTGTCTTTTTGCTTTAGCAAAGAATTAATTGTTGGTACCAGGGGATTGGGGGTCAATTGCGTGCCTCGTAGATTCAAATTGATGCATATTTCCTCGAGATACGGAGCCTACCATCGTCCAAAATCGACCTTTTGTATGAAGGCTACACACTAAATCCAAAGAGCGGAATTTTCACTCTTTCTAGATGGAGAAGCGGGACCGCTCCTTTTCGAGCGGAATTTTCGATCGAAAAAGAGTGGTTTCTAACAAAACATTATCGCGTTGGATGGAAAATGTACTCTTTCTAGATGGAATTTCGCTCTTTTCGATGTAATTTATTTTTTCACTCTTAAAAGAGCGGTTTTCTATTGAGTCGTCAAAGGTGAAAGAGCGATTTCTCATCTTTTTAGAGTGATTTGGTGCTTCAATTTCTCATCGTTTAGGAATGAATTTTCTCATCTTTGTAGATCGGTTTGAATTCCACTCTTTTTAGAGCGATTTGCAATGCATCATGGGCATGGCTACTAGTCAACATTGGTCTTCGCCATTTGTAAAAGCAAAGGTTATCGAAAGACTAAGCTATACTGTGAAATTTATAGCGTTATGTATAGTTAAAAATGAGAAAACAGAACTTTAAAACTTTTCTGTTAGCAATACACCAAAATCGTCAGGAGTAAGATATGTACACTTCGCATCAAAAAACTTGCGACAGCGAACGCCGAGCAGTTAGGAAACCCAAATGGCACCTTCTTATCCCACAATCGTGTCTGGTATGGCACCTTCTTATCCCACAATCGTGTCTGGTCAACAGACCCCTCTTTCTTCTTCCTTCGTCACACCCATAGTAAAATCAGCAAACATCATGAGCACTTTATTTCGGTAGTTTCTTTTGTTTCTGTTTTTTTTTCAAAATAGACATGTATTAGTATCGAATTTTATCGATAAAATGAAGGAATAAAAGGGAGACGAAACAATATACGTAAGCTGACGGAGGGAGAAATTTAAACACACAATGTAAAATTGAAACCGATGGGTGCTTTCAGGCAAAGGCAGAGAAATTAGAGAGAGAGAGAGAGAGAGAGAGAGAGAGAGAGAGAGAGGGAAGGGGAGAAAAGAAGTAGAAGAAGATGGAGTACAGATAAAAATATGGAATTTAAATGTAGTAAAAAAGAACCTAACATTATAAAGTGCAGTGCTCACAAATCTAACAGCAAGATAGAAGGGACATTTGGATTTTATATGTTTTTCAGGGCTATTCGAATATATAAAGGGCGCTTGAAAATTCATTTAGACCCTTTCAATATTGCGACCAAAGTTGATGGTCAGATTAAATACTCATGGTTTCCAGTGGAGACACATTTAGGATAATGTCAAAAGTGTAACACACATGATTTGTTTGTGTGTGGTTCGGCTGCAAATCCGGTGGGGCTCTTTGAACGTACTGGTTCGGAATAGATTATAATCATAAATTGCGCCAGGATTTTCAGATTTGCGTGTGTAAAGTCAAAATTGGGAGGGTGTATTTAGCTTTACAATGTTTCTGTCAACTTTTGACCGTGAAAATAAAGTAAAAGTTGGGGATATTCGCAAGGATTTAGGGCTGACCCCCCTCCCAGTTGCCGGGGGTCTGGCGGAATCACTGATTGTAACAAACCATGTAGATACCGTGGTCCATATCTTCCATTCCAGACTAGTAATGTAAATTGCTCATACAAAGAACATGAATGGATAATAATTTTTCTGCTTAATTTCTATCAGAAAGAGCCAAGATTATAATTCCAAACTGTATCAAAATGAAAAGTTAAAAATGTTCAAAAGCAATATTCGCATGTTCCTATAGGCATACCAGACATTACATGTTGCACATTTCAAAAGTGAAAAAGGGAACACATAATATTATGTTGATAAATTAAATTATAGGATGGAAACGAATTTTTTGCCAAACTAATATAAAAATAATTCTTCTCCTGAAATAGCTAAAAAAAAGGGGACTATTTTCTACTCATATCTTAATATGTATCTGTTCCGAACATGCCACTCTAGATTCCACCTATTGTGAATATAACACTTTAATAATTAATGAACTAGTGTTTATAACAATTCGCACACATGGAATAAACCCGGAAGAGCTGAAACGGCCCCGACTGTCGGGGGATGCTGGTCAGGTTTTGGACTCTCATCAGGTTTAAGATTCGAACGCATTCTGACGCGGTGATTCGATGTGTGATTTGATAACCTGGAAGATGATGGAGAGATTTTAATTGTTTTATTGCGTTTGAACAGTGTTTATTTCAGGGCTGACCAGAATCGGAGATGTTACCCCGAGAACACGAAAAATACGACGTCAAAATTCCCAGTTAAATAGATTTTCCAGATCGGGTCAATCGGTTTACCGGGTCACTCATGTTTGGGTCAGTACCTATCACCGGGTCATCGAAAGTGACCCGAATTTGGCTGTGGAATATGCACAAACAGAGAGAGTGTGTGTAAATTAAGAGAAGAAATTAACATGAATAGAGAGAAGGAGAGGTAAAAGAAGAGAAAGAAGCAGCGAAGACACGATAACAATAAATCAAGAAAGAGAGGAAGAGAGAAAGTTCAATGAAAAATATGAAAACTACATTACCATTATGCTAAACAGCACACACATCTGTTTACTCGGATTCTGACCAGTGATACTTCGTTAAGTTCTCCACAGTCCAGAGATGAATCTTTGTTTGAATACTTCAGTGTATGCGAAAAAGAAACTGACTGATGGGGAATCGAACACAGGTTTTCAAAGTAGAAGTCCAGCACGATAGGGATACTCCACAGACGACTTTACTCAAGACGTGCTTAACAAATGCTATAGTGTTTGTTTCTACGAATAATAACATAAAAATGGATACTTCATATCAATGTCGTGTTCTTAACTGTCCCCCCTGAGACTTAATTTGGACTTTTCCAACCAACATTCGTAAATCATCTTTCTCTCTATAATGACTCGTGCTTCATTCCGCAGTTGTAAATATTATCCATTTTTTATGAGAAGTGATGGTTAGATTCTTCAAGACCGCTTTGTAAAGAAACATGGCTTGAACAGGATTCGAACCTATGTTGGTTTGCTTTAGTACATCAAATTCCGGCACTTTTCCTCTACTCCATTTTGCCATCTAGATATAAAAGCCATGAATTACTAAGTTCATGTTTGGAAATAGCCAACTTCGTTCTGTAAGTTCTTTAAACCAAAATGCAAGCGAAAAGTTCATAATTCAATCACTTATAGACAAATTAGTGCCCACTAATATCCAAAATAACAAAAGTCCAGGAAAAATGAAATAAACAATAACAGCTGATGCAGTTTCTATGCGTCGTGGAAGTTCAAAGTCACGCTTATAGGAATAAGTATTATTATTATTGCAGTGAAACGTCCGATAACTGACAGTTTGTATATTCCCTGTGGAACAACAATGAATATTATGGAAGTAAACTCTGCTTTGTTTTTCTCTGAAAATGTATTTCCCAGAGCAAAAGTCAAAAGTTCTATGATACGAATATTTACGTGTTTCTCATTCTTCGCATGTGTTTAAAATGACTCCCTTGCAAGAAGGATATTCCAGGATTGTTACATTTTAATTCCTAATATTCCGGGAGTATTCCTAGGTAATTAGAAATATGCCGGAACTTGTCCCGGAATTAGAATACTTGGTATCGTGAAAAAATACACGGAATATTTCTAATATATTCCCATAGAATAAAAATAACCTTGAATATTAGAGAAAGAAGTACGTTACACTGCAAAATCTTGTTTGTTAACGCTACAAGGATAAAAAGTATAGTAGAAAGTTAAAACGTAATTGTTACAATAATAATGAAATCTTCGGAAGGCGGACACTGACATAACATATATAATGTATTGAAAATATTCAGGCATGAATAATGCTGGTATGTAGTGAGAATATATCTCCCTTTCTATTGTGTAGAACCTATATTTATTGCGTACTGTCTGGGAGTATTTATTCAGTTACTTAACTCTAATTTAATGGTCAAACATGTGCTGTGGGGTCGAAAGTCACTCGCATATGTAAGGGACAATTTCCCTCTGCGTAAAGAGACCCAAAAATGTATTTCGGGAACATAATATTTAGTATCTTTTTTGTTTTGTGCATTTACCTTATATTTATGGGCCAGACACTCACCTATGCCTAAGCCGTGATATGTTTAAGGGACTGCAAGAGACAGGTTCAAGCTATGAGTGTCTAACAATGAGCTTTTTCTAAAAAAAAGAAAACGATGCTTGTTCCCGTAATACTTTTTTTCGTGACTATATCATCTTCTTGGACATTGAATGTAGGAGTCAGAACCTATATTGAAATATTCGTTGTTTCGAAAATACCGTGCTGTGGTTATAATATTAGGAGGCGAAAACATACACTTCACAATACACACACGACATTTTTATTCCTAATTTTCAACCTCCTCTGTCAGTTACATGAAATGTTTACAGAACTCCTTTGTAAATAGATGTTAATTTTTTGTGTTAATTTTAACTATGCAAATGTTTGAATAACCAAGAGTTTCTTGGACGAAAAAATATAGACGACACGCAAATTTACACCATGATTTAATTACGGATTAATTGAACACGAGCTTGTTGCATGAGACTCTGGCTGTTACCAGACAAATTCACTCCCCCTGAAGGCTTTTGGTCGTAGAGAACGAAAATAAATTAATGAGCTTTGGAAAGAAAGGGGGAAAATAGTTGAAGAACCATTTTTAATTTCTGATTGAAACCATACGAGGCGGTGGGGTCTCTGAAGGCTGAAAGTTAATTTAGTTTTTAAAAAAAGGAAACAGTTGGTTTTTTTTCATGATCCTTTTTTTATCAGACAATACAACCGGAGATAATGAAGTCACTGCCTAGAGGCCAACGCCAAGAAAAAAGAACAGATGACTGAATTCATTTATCCAGCTTGGTTGCGAGAATTAGTATTGAATTTGTTTAAGTACTGAACAGTACAGTATTGTAACAAGGCGTGTGTATTATTTCGTGCGAATTAAGAACACAATTTGTCGGTAAGTAAAGAACATGGATTTATCATAGAAAACAATTTTAGAATATTCATTCAATCACCGTGTTTAAGAAACATACTTTTATATTTGTTACGCGAAATGAACTGATTTTTCATCTACGCAGCTTCGTCAATCAATTGTCTTAAGTTAACTTAATTTTTACTTTGCCCCATCACGATTTGGCTTTTTGTATGAAGATAAAATGCATACCAAGGCTTTAACCGGGACTCGAACGTGGGATGTTAGACTCAATGGACTACTGGCACATACCGTTTGGCCAATAAAATGTTAATTTATAGAACGTCAAAAAAATTACAGCCACATCTTGTATTTATGCATGTTGATTTTGTACGTAAAGAAACGTCAAGTTACTACCTCTGTATTTGTTTGTTGAAACTAAGAAATATCACAGGGTGGAAATTGCCCAGGACTTATGTCAACTTATTATTGCAGTATTTTCATGGTGGGACTGAGGGAAAATAAGAAAAACGCAGTTAGTCAATTATATGTTGTTGTTGTTTTTTTAATTTTGGTTAAGGTAGGATTTAAAAAAAAAGGGAACCGTCCTGGACTTATATGAA